>JAQBSW010000457.1:145000-202655 GCA_029291075.1 Eudiplozoon nipponicum
GAGATGAAATTATGTATACCGGGAATTGGAAATAGCTGAAATTATTCTGAGGTAAAGATTGGTCTGCTATTTGCAAATAGATGTGGATATATATATATATATATATATATATATATATATATTAGTTGTTGAATTAAGTTTTCATGTTCGCTAGACAAATGCATATATTGAGTTTAGTTACTGAGACAAATTCTATGTTTAAAACCAGTTGTGAGTCAATAAAATAAAATAGAAATAGAACGGTTTATGAACGAGCTTACAACTTTTGCTTAAATCAGCTATTGTGAGTATTTTACTGTGTTCAGTTGCCTGAGTACGGTGCTGGAAAAGAAGCATCGAAACGTAGCCAGTAAACAAAGATGTGATAGAACCGCATTTCTATTGGGACGAATACAAACTCAGCCCGATCGAAGACAAAACGGAAATGAAAATTGTGATCAATCTGATTTTTGTGAAACTGATGGTGCAAAGCTACAACGCACGTACACGAAAGCTTCCGTCAGTCACGCGTATTGAACCGTTTCGACCTTCCATGATCATCTTTATGTACGATGGCAAACTGATACGCGAGGGTCAAACAATAAAGCATTTATTCTAAGAAAGCAAACTTAAATATGCAGACCTCACCTCTAGTAATCACACATACATTTTAGTTGACTGGATAAGTTGGCTGAAAAATTTCTATGCTGATACCGGAATTAACGTGAAATCAATTTTCCGAGCTTATCTTAAACACCAATCCGATTAAATCTAACCAATTGGTACTCTTATGATGACTACGGAAGTTCGAAACGTGTCAGCAAGTGTGGTAGACTGGTTAAATACAATGAGATTGGTGTTTATTTCTAGCCAACAACCTTGATTTCAAGAATAGTTATCAAAACCCATGCAATCAATGACTGTTGAATTATATAACTTATGTACATGTGGCGAAAGCTGCTGAAAGTCAATTTACGTGACTCCATGGAAATTGTGCAGCAGGAAATTTAAATCAAGTACAGTATACACGGGACTAGTGGAGATAAGAGTCGCATAACTCATTTTTTTCCATGGATATATATATATATATGCATTGCTGTTTGATCATTGCTAGTCAGTTTGCCGTCGTAATCTGATTACGGTCATAGAAGGTCGATAGGCGTCAGTATGTGTGACTGGCGTTAATTTTGCTATGTTCCTTAACTGTTTGAAAACAATGGGATTGGTGTTTATTTCAAGCTCACAAACCTAATTTAAATAATTGTTATCACAAATTTTAGGGCATGCAAAATAAGAGCATTAGGAATAGTTAAATAATCTACATCAGATAATGAGAAACAAATGGGTATATTTGTTATTAAACAGCGTATTAGTCTTGTTGATTTGAAAAGACCACTTGAAATTCTGCTTCATTTCTAAAAACCAACAAAACAACAAAAACAATAATAACTAATTAAATGTGATGTTCTCCTGTGCATTTTCGCTGTGTTAAACACTTGATGAAACAACCAATGGTCACTTTAACTAAATATTATATACAGTTATTTGTTTTGACCAAAGATAAATATTTTAAAATTTGTACCAACTGATATAAGCTCGCGCTAACTGGTTTGTAGCATATGACATTCTTCTAAAATATAGCATCGTAGTATATTTCCCAATAGTTTCTAGTATTTAAACAAATTTCCTTAAATATATGTTAAAAATTAGTTATTTAATAATTTCCACGTATTCAGCTCTAGCATATTTCGCGGCTGCAATATGTGCTTGATGAAAGTGAAAGGTATGCACGCCAATTAAAGAAATTGTTTACAAACATTTAAGCCGAAACTATAAAATTGCAGGTCATTATTGGAAAACTTATAATGCCATGTTAGCCGGGTGAAGTAGCAATATAAAATTAGCACTCCATTGCACTCGTTACTTCCGGTGCATGTGTTGGCAAAGGTAATTTTACAATTTTTCAATCTAAATATGTTTTATTTGACACATGTGTTGAAAGAAAGTCGTAGCACCACAATTCAAAGCTTTGCAACACTCACTAAATTAATGTTTTGTGCTTGGTATATCAAGTATCCAATAGTCCAAAAATGCTGTATTGAAATGGCGTTTCCGTTTTTGAGCTGCAAGTAACCTGTGAGTATTTCATCAGTGAATTTGTGGTGTTTATTGCTTTTGGCTTTAGTATACGACTCAAAAATAGTGACAATTTTATAGCTAAATAGTTTTTTTAGAGATCGGCCATTTGTAGTGATAATAAATCAAATTTAATTTGGTTGTATATGCCAACTTTGGTCAAATGATTTTAGACAAGATTTATGGATTGTAAATCAAAACAGAAAGTAAATTTAAAATGATACAATTAACTTTGCTCAAAAAAAGTTAATTGGTGACAAGGTAGACGGTTTAGTTCTATAGGAAATGAATTAATGCTTATTGTGATGAATTTGAAAATGGTTATAAGATCTGAATTAATACTGCAGGAACAAGTCTAAAATTTTATTCTTATTATGCAAAGATAGGTTTGATTACCAAAATTTAAAAAAATGTTATCACCAAATGCGCAGTCAGTGATTGTTTAATTGTATGAATTATATAAAAATGCAAAAGATTCATGACTGCATAGAAAATATGTCAGAAACTTTTCAAATGTAGTTCAATTTGTGTAAAAATACTATAATTTAGGGTGGCATATCAAATTTTGCGTTCCTTCTATTCTCATTCCGTTTTGCGCCTCGTTAATTAGTGCGTAATCGTGCTACGATGATGATTACTGAAGGTCGAAAAGTGTCAGTACCTGTGCTGTGTTTTGCCACTGGTTTGATACGAAATGATTGGTGTTTATCACGAGCTCGAAAACTTGATTTGAAGAAATGTTATGAACACACGCGCTCCGATGATAATTATTGAGGGTCGAAACGCATCAGTACGTATGACTGGCAGTAGTTTTGCTTTGATTTGCCACTGGTTAGATACGATTTGGTTGGTGCTTATTTCAAGCACGCAAACTTGATTTGACGAATTGTTATCAACAAATATTGGTGAATTTTATAGTTCATATAAATATGGTAAATGCTTGAAAATGTTCAACTGCTTGATCCTTGGTGGTCAGTTTCCAATCGTACCCTGATTACAACCATAGACGATCAAAACGCTTTAGAACGTGCGACTAACTGTTGATTTAATAAGTTGTGTGACTACTTATAAATAAATGGATTGGTGTTTATCTTAAGTTCGCAATGATTAGTTAATTTAAAGTTGCTTTTATTAACTTTGATATAAATGTTCGCTTCTACCAGTATTGAGAACTCGTCAAGTAATTTAACAATCAACGATTGCGCAGGTTGTGATAACAATTCTTTAAATCAAGTTTGCGAGCTTGAAGTAAACACCAAACCCATTGAATTTAACCAGTCGTCAAACAACATAACAGTTTTACGCACTGACGCGTTTCGACCTTTCATGATAATCATCAGTGTACGATGGAAAACTGACTAGCGAGGATGAAACTGCATTGCATATATATGGAAAGCAAAATTATATATGTGACTCTCTCCTCTAGTAGTCTCGCATACATTGAACTTGACTGGAAATGTCGGCTGTACAATTTCTTTGCAGTCACGAACATTAACTCAATTGTGACCAGAAGGATAAACCAAAGGCAGCATGAACGGAAAGTATAATCTCATGCACATTCGTTTCGTGCTTACTGGCGACTCATCAGTAGGAGCCGGTATTACGCCGCTAACCACTATATATTTGGTAGAAGAATGTGTACCGTCCTATTATTCCACATTCTTCTACCAAATATATAGTGGTTAAAGGGCGTAATGCCGGCTCCTACTGGTGAGTCGCCAGTAAGCACGAAACGAATGTGCATGAAATTATACTTTCCGTTCATGCTGCCTTTGGTTTATCCTTCACTGGTCACAACTGAACTAATTTGTTACTAGGTTCGCAAAACCTAATACATACTTGCATATATATTAGTTCTTTACGTATCTGATGGCCCCCAACGAAACATTAACTGTCTGCAGCTTTCGCCACATATATATAGGTAATACAATTAAACAATAATTGATTGCACGTGTGGTGGTAACAATTCTTTAAATAAAGTTTGCGTGCTTGAACTAAACACCAATCCCATTGTATTTAACCAGTCGTCGAACAACATAGCAAAGCTACAGCCGGTCGCACGCACTGACGCGTTTAGACTTTCCATGATCATCGTCAGTGTACGACGGTAAACTAAATAGCGAGGATCACACCGTATTGCATATATATGGAAAGTCGATACAACTACAAGAAATAGGCCGATTTTAATTCTATAATGACAGCTTGTTAGAACTTCGTATCTAAAAAGATGTCACACATAAAGGGAAGGCTAACCAAAACGCTTAAGTTGGTACGGAAATGAAAAAATTGTCTAGAATGCAGCTTAGTGTAGCATTAGATACAGTCACAGACTATATGGTAAGTGTGTTCCTCACCGTGCCCTGCCCACAGCGAAAATACTGACAGTATTTGACGAGCTCTCAATTAAATCGAAATCATTATTCCAGCTGAACTACCTTTTCTAAATAAAGCGATGCTTAATTTACATGTTTATATATATATATATATATATATATATATATATATATATATATATATATATATATATATATATATATATATAATGGGATTGATGTTTATATCAAACTCGCAACGTAAAATCGAATAATTATATATATATATATATATATATATATATATATATATATATATATATAATGCTTATTTTTGAAAAACAATAAAAGATATACAACAAGTATATATATATATATATATATATATATATATAAATTGTTGAACGAAAAGGAAACGTAACTAAGCATGGTATTAGTTGGGGCTTGGGAAGTTCCATTATATTGCTAGTGCACAAAAAGTAGTTTTGTTTGTACAGATCTGAACAACGTCGATTTATTGATATCGCCATCAAATAGAGAAGCATAGCAACACATTTAACTCTAATTGAAGTTTAAAAGTGCTTTGTTTCTATACCGAATTTTTTACAGGACAAAACTCGTTTATTTAAAGACGTTCGTGCAACACCTATCGTATTTTCCAACAAGCAAGTTGGTATATGCTGCGTAAAGCGTGAGTTCCATCTTCATCCGCATCCGCTTAAAACAACTGGAAGTTTATGTATCGTTAGATGCAGATTGTTGTGTAATTTTATCTTTCATAAAATGTAGAGCAAGTTCGGTAATAGTATGCTACTCTATTTGGAATCGATTGAAATAAATCGACGGTGTTCAGAACTGTGGAGGCTAAAACCATTTGTCCGTGCACGTGTTACCTTTCCTCTTTGTACACGGTTTCGCAGTCGTTTTCTATAACAAAATGATAATTAATTGACAGTCACAGTTTTCACTTTGAACATTTTTTCAGTAAATTCTGGAAACCTTGTATTATGTCTATAAGAGCAACACAGTTCTCTATTTCTAAATTATAAAAACCAATTTCAAGGGATTTATCCAGAAAATTAATATATTTTCACAGTTCATGGAGTATAAACGCATTGGATTTTGTTCATATTAATTGATGGACTGAAGGTGTACCGAATGGTTTAAATCACACCTAGGAAGAAAGCATGTACTCTGGTCGGTTAATACTAATTTTCCAACACAGAGTGACGAAAAGTGAACTAGCATGCCGAAATTTGCGAGCAACGTGCGACTCATGAAGGGCACATTTGCCACAGGATTTTCAAATAAAACATATCCGACTAATTGCGTTCGCCAGTCCAAGAGAAGGAAAATAGAAAATGCACCAATCTTTTTCGATTGGATTGTGCGATCTTGTGACATTTCCATCCCAAAAATAACTACTGATTATTTTTCAAAGTATCTCTTTGTAAATGCTAGCAAAGGGTTGTCTATGATCAGTCGCTAATTACGGTGATAACGTATCAAGCAGACACTGTTTGTTGCGGGGAACTAAAATATATGGTCAATTACGCATTAGGTATTGCGCACCTAGTCACAAATTAGTTCTAATTTGACCAGAAAGATAAGCCAAATTCCGTATGAAAGGAAAGTACAATCTCATGTGTACATTCGTTTTGTGCTTACTGGCGACTCATCAGTAGTGGCCAGTATTACGCCTTATACCCACTATACTGATGAAGAATGTGAGACAATTGGACGGTATGATTTCCTATAAGAATGTTTAAACCTACAGTAGGGAAGTTAACATCATATAAAGTATTCGAAAATGCGACTTCACAGCCAACTCACTATATACAATACATACAGAGCTTTTAAAAGAAACCAACACTATGTTTGCGTAGTCGGTACTTGATACCAACATTATGGTTGCCGAATCTGTTTATTTATCTGGTCATATTTAAATTAATTTGTTAATAGTAGGTAGCTTCAGTACCGCACGTTTACACAATCATATAGGAGATTGTACTGTCCAATTTTCCCACATTCTCTCCTAAATATATACTGGGTACAGGGTGTAATATCGACTCCTACTGATGAGTCGTCTAGAAGCAAGAAACATATGTGCGCATAAGATTATTCTTTCCGTGATATCAACACCTTATCCATAATGTGCATAAATTTTCCAGTGAAAAATAAATATTGTTTAGTGTAGAAAAGACAATTCATCCAGTAGATCGGTTTCTAAATTCATCACGAACTGTCAAGAATTTGCGGCGGACAGGGCCCGAACCTGGGCACATCTGCTTCGGAATTTGCTGCTTTAATCACTGAGCCTTTCTGGCGCCCGCGCAACCAATGTTCGTTTAAGTTGATACTAAATGCATAACACCTAAAAATATCTGAAGCAGTTTTATTTTTAAATTTAAACTATAAATTCTTAGGGGGTTATTCGTATAAGTCTTTATATAAGATAGTTTCTAGTTAAGAATATACAGTATAATTACTGCACGTTATACATTTTTGTTTGTATTAAAATGATGTTTCCACCCGGAAAAAATCACTCTACATTTTCCAACGCTATTGTTCCTTATGATGCCAATTGCAGAAATTTAAGGAGCAAACTTTATATTCTTCAAGAATGTACTAGGTATTGCGTACCTAGTAACAAACAATTTCATTTACGTCCAGATGGACGTTCCAAAGTCAGCATGCACAAACGGTATAACCGCATGTGCACATGAGTCTCGAGCTTACTGGAAACTTATCAATAGGAGTCGGCACTACATCCAAACCCCTCTGCATATGTGGCAAGAAATATTATAATTTTGTTCGGTGCAATCTCAAATCCAAATATCTTTTCATAAGGTAATGCATCTTAATTCGTATAAAGTCTTCGAAAATGCAACTTCAAAGCCAATTCATTATATAAAATATAGTCCGCGACTGTCTGCCGAATTGGTACATGGTAACAGCACAACGGATTCTTATTGCCCCACATGCCTGCACAAAATGCATAGCGAAGACAACATTCTATTAAATAGCAGTTTTGACCTTCATATGATCACAAATATCATGCTATCTCTCAAGTCGCACAATATCGAATTGCTACCGTCGATCACACTTACTGACGCGTTCTGACCTTTCATGATAATAATCATAAAACTACGACAATCCAACTAACACTGCTAAAATCGCAATGCATATACAGGGTTAGGTAAAGCAAATATACGCATCTTTCCTCAAGTATTCACGAATACACTGTCCAAAGTTTCGGTTGCGAAATTTCTTTTAATTCTGAAAAAAGCATTTTTCTCTGTGTTTTCCACACGCATATGTGCTATAATATTGCATAATCAATGTTACACAGATAAAGTGAAGAAATATGAAAATCAATTTTTAAAAATTAAACACTAATTCCATTGTATTTCGCCCGACGCATAACAAAGCAAAACTAAAGTAAGTCACGTTAATGACTTGTTTAGACCTCCCTTGGTTACTAAGGAAAATTGAATAAAGACGATCACATTGCAATGCGTATGCACGGTACGGAAGATCTTAGTTTCGGCTCGCACTTATAGTATGAATGGGTACAATTTTCTTGAATGAGAGTCTTCCGTACACAATAAACATGCAGTCACGATGAAAAGACATTTGAAGATTTTGCGCCATGAATTTAAGTTATACAATTAAACAAACATTGATTTCGCGGATGGCGAAACCAATTGTTTAAACCGAGTTTGCAAGTTTGAGAAATAAACAAATCTTATAGTAACTAGCCAGTTGCTCAAAGGGGCAATACTACCGTTCGTCAAGCTTACTCACGCGTTTCAAAGCTCCTAGAACGCCATCAGATCAAGATGTCAAAATGACGAGCGAGAACAAAATCGCAATGCATAAACAGAGTTTGTAAAATGGGATATGCCTATCTCACTCCAAATACTCGCACAAACACTGAAATCGGCAAAAATATCCGTTAAATAATTTTCATACAGTCAGGAACTTAAAATTTTGCAGCGTTTTCTATAAGATTATACAATCACTGATAATAAAACTTTCAATCAACTTTGCGCGTTTGGGATAACCACTAATCCCGTTTTATCTAATATGTCGCAGATCATAACAAAACTGCTGCCAATCACATTTATGGGCTCTATTCGGCCATTGCTGATCATCATAAGAGCATAACACCAAACTGCTTAATGAGGATAAAACAGAAATGCCTATGCAAGATAAGGAAAAGCAGTTAGATAACTCGCACTGATCTTTGTTTAGCGCACATTGTACTTAAATGGGAATGTCAGCTACACACTGTCTATGCACTCTCAAGTAGATCTTTTCAGCAGCTTTTGCCACAACTATATAGGTTATACGATTAAACTATCATTTACTGTGTAGATGTAGATAAAAATTCAGCATATCCTTTTTTCGAGCTTCAAATACAAGCCAACCTCATTGCATAATATAGCATAATAAGCTTAGGATGAAAAGCAATTCCGTTTTGTTTAACAAGTCGAAGAACATTGCAAATATACTTTCAGCCACACGTAATGACCCGATTCGCCAATTCGTCAGAACCAGACGGCATTGCGGTTTTTTCCTTGTTAGACAGTTTGTCTCAATGCTCGTATGAGGAACATGGAAGGTAGACACGGGTCAGTGCAAGGGAATGACGGTAGTTTTTCAATCTTGTGCGACTCATTAGATATAATTAGATTGGATTTTAAAGAATTTGTATCTCCAAATGCGCAAGAAAATTTTTTTTGATTTCATTACTTATGCACGTGTAATAAAAACTACAAAAAAGTTATATTCGTGTCTTCCCAAAAGTTGTGCAGCCAAAATTTGCCATCAGGTAAATTGTATGGGAGACGACTTAGGGTGGGAACCGCATATCTGATTTCGCGTATCTTAAACATGCATTGAAATATTTTTCTCCTTAATTAGACTGTCATCCTGCTCTGATATTTTTCAATGATGTTCAAAACCCGTCTATGAGTACAACTGACGGAAGTTTTGTTATGTTGTGCGAAAGATTGGATACAATGATATTGCTGTTTGTCTCAAGCAGGCTCACTTCATTTAATGTAATTTACCATTATTTAACTTTTACACTATTATTTTATGTATTACAACTGTCTACTTGCAACCTGATAGTAGCGTGACAATTTGTGGTAAATATTTATACATAATACGCCTTATTTAATTTGAGTATGTAGAAGTAATAATAAATTTTATGATTTCCTATTATAATTTTGACGACATGTTAATACTTCAATTCTCGCTAATCGATCTAGCACGTTTGATTCTGCCGTAAAATCTTCACTGCTCTTCCTAAGTTTGATCACAGTAGCACTTATGGAACATAATATTAGGTCATACCTAAACCTGTCATTCTATATGGAAGTGCGCAATCGGATTTTCTTGCAATTATTATTAAATGTTTCACTCCACATCACTACTTTTATTTGAAATTTCCTAAATCAAATAAAGAATAAATTTTGTGCTTACTTACTACCGTTTTGAGTTATAAGAACGCTATTCTTCGAAATTTAACGTTATTTCTATCTAATAAATTCAAAATAATTCCATCAGGTAGACAGGTTTCATCCTTCTTTGGAACTCTTTAATGTTTGTTCAGTTTTGCCGCGAACAGAACTAGAACCAGGACAAATTTGCTTCAAATTTCGTGACTCTATTCATTGCGCAACCATACCGCATCCTACTCTCACTTTTCAATTAAAAACCAACATATATTTTTGGTTGGTTTTTACTTCAGTTGGAACTCATGTTGCATCTCATTACACAAAACGTTCTAGTTTTTTTTATTACAGAAATTTCCAGTTCTATAAAATTTCTACACATTGCGTGGTTTCTGTCGTTTAATGACAGACTGGAGATGGCAAGTTATAACTTTAGTTATAAATTTATGCCAGATATATCCCAACTGAAGGAAAGGTCAATGACAAACATAAATTAGTATCTATCTGATTTTGTGCGTACAGTGTGGCTGGGTGGCGTAGTGAATACAATAGCAGATCTAGAAACAAATGTGCTTCGTTTCGAGAGCTATCTACGCTAAAATATGATAAGTGAATTTACTGTGATTCGTGCATAGTTCAGATTTAAATACTAATGGCCAAAAGCTCGCAATTTAGTTTTCCATTGTGCTCTGATAATTAATATGAAAACAAGAAATTTTTCGTTAAATGTGGTAGACAGACATGACAATTTTATGCGTCTTGTCTAAGGTGAAGTTAGTTTATGGGTTATTCAGTTCAATTTTGTTTAAATAGTTGGCGTTAACATCGTCAATACGAAGAGTTGCATAATTGAATACAAAAAAACAAGTATTAAAATTTAGATACTGTTTGTAGCGGAGAACCAATATATATATATATATATATATATATATATATATATATATATATGCAATTATGTATAAGATGTTGCAAACCTAGTAACAAATTAGTTCAATTATGACCAGAGTGATAAACCAAAGGCAGCATGAACGGAAAGTATAATCTCGTGCACATTCGATTCGTGCTTACTGGCGACTCATCAGTAGGAGCCGGTATTACGCCCTTTACCGACTATATATTTGGATGAGGAATGTGGGAAAATAGGACGGTACAATCTCCTAGATGAATGTGAAAACCTGCAGTAGTGAAGCTAACATCATATAAAGTCTTCGACAATGCGACTTTAATGCTAACTCACTCTATAATATAAATATAAATATATGTATGTATATATATATATATATATATATATATATATACCGAGTCTCTAAAGCATAGTAACACTATAGCTATTGTGTCAGTGCCCGATACCAACATTATAGTACTGAAAAGGTACATGGTACAAACACTAATTTGTTACTACGTTCGCAACACCTAATACATACTTGCATATGCATTAGTTCTTCGCCAGAAACAGTAACAAACTGTTATATATTTAATTGAATGATGTCATGATTACCGCGAAAATTGATAACTGATATCGATCAAGGCCAGAGTGTATGGATTTACTGAAGTTACAGGTGTTGTAATTCTCAATCTTGGTGAACTATGGCATGCATTGAAATCCATCATGGTGTTACCATATACCGATTCGGTAATTATAGTGTTAGTACCATGTACTTTGTCGGAACTATAATGTTGGTACCGGCTCCGACTGATGAGTCGCCAGTAATCACGAAACGAATGTGCACGAGATTATACTTTCCGTTTATACTGTTTTTTGTTTATCTATAACTATAAAATTAGAATACTGGGAGAGTGAAATAGAGGTACATCCATTCCTTTGTGTGCATTAACTCTAGTTCAGGCTCAATTCCTTAATATGATTTAGTTGCCTGCATTTATCGGGCTCTAACTTGCCAAATTGCAGCGTTTAATATCTTGTCAACTCATGTTCGATATTTTATTATGCTAGTATCTTAAAGGTAACATATCGTGATCATATATGCTAGGATTTAACGGCGTGTTTTGGAATTGCAGACAAGTATTGACAGTTAAATTTAGCACAGTGGTTTACATTGAAACGTTCTTATACTTTAAAGACAGCATGAACGAAAAGAATAATTTCGTGCAAATTCGTTTCGTGCTTACTGGCGACTTACAAGGAGCCGGTATTACGACTTTTACCCACTATACATTTGGATAAGGAATGATGTCATAGTTACCATGAGATGTGATAACGGATATCGAACAAAGCCGAATTTGCACACTTGCTTTAATAAATTTCTCTATTTTATAAAACCAGTGATTTAATGAAAGTAACCGAAAATGTGTACATAAAAATTACCTTTGAAAACGAATTGGGAGCAATTACGTGTTAGTCCCAACATGAGTCGGGTAAATATCTAATATTTAGTATCGCACCAATTTATTTCGTATAAACCTTATTTGGCCTTTGTATCTTTGGTGTAGACGATCTAATTAGTCTGAGAAATTAGGCAGGGGCCTTATCAATTAGATTGGGGTCATTTAAAATTTAAATATAATTCATTACCATATGTTCAACTTCATCTGATGCATATGAGGCAATGTCCAGACCCACGAATTCAGTGTTATCACTAAACATGTATCTTATTTTTCGTATCTAGTCTGTTTTTATTATAACAGGTTATAAATATTGGGCAGCCAAATTATTTTCCAGTGGTTTCAGCAGAGGCTCAATTATGTGAACTAACCATTTAATACGTGTAGTTTTACATGATTTAATACCAATTTATATTAATAGATATGCGCTTAACACGTCACAATAACAAATTAATCAGCTAACAGTGGATGCACTAGCAGAGGGACTAAATATGCAATTCAGCTTTCAGAAAAACTCGATATTGATTATTATTTATTGTATTAGACTAAGCAATAGGATTTACCAAGTTATTTGGTGGGAAATCGTTAAGTTATCTAAAACGATACGCTTAAAGAATTCACTCAAATACCATAGTTCAAGGTGTAAAGCCACACGCCCTACACGAAATGATCAATACCACTACGAAACAGATCTTGGATAACATAGAGGGCTGCAAATGTCAACGAGTTTGAAAGCTGTATCGACTGCCACATTCAAATTCGGCTAAAAATGAAGAACTGTGTGTATTTATAACATACATTTCTACAAAAAAATTTTTGAAAAATGCTTATAATATTTGAGCTAATGTCACTATCCTTGTTTAACATTCTACTATATTATAACATAATTACTTCTGGTAAACTATGTGCTCGTTTGCATTCCATTTAGCTAGTCCTAACTGTTTCTAATCTGCACCAGGTTTATCCTCAACATCTTCGGATGTTCTCTTTCCAACATCAAATAAAGCCATGCGATTCTCAAAAACCCGTACTATTAATAATGTTTACTCAAGAACTAACTACCAAAGTTTGCGTTATCTAACTAGTGTATCCATTATTATAACATAGATGTATTCCTATACATACTGCTGCGAAAAAACCGTAATCCGTTTCTACAGTATTTAGTGAAATATGACTGTATTTACAAATGATTTAGAGTTCCCTTCAACAGGCTCTATTTGGCCACTTTGTCTCTCTAAAATGAGTAAGTTGGCAAAACTTTAAAATATTTAAAGCACATCGGAAATTTCATCCTATTTTAAAAGATGCCAGCTAGGAAATACCAATTCGTAGGTCAGTAAAATCTTAAATCCATTCCATTTCAAGGTGCTCAGAGTTTGGTTGGCCTTGATATATGGGTTCTCATTTGTCCCTTAACTCTGATGCCTTCCATCAGCTGCTTGTATGAAAATGAGGATGAAACCGGATTTTCCGAATTCTTTCTCATTTTTCTGGCATTCATTTCCAGTCCCATCTTCAGGGTTGACACTATACTTACAGGAAAATAACAACTTGTGGCATAAAAAACAAGGACAACGCTGCGTAAGCTACAACAACATTTAAACAACATGTTTGCTGGAGAATTGACCTAATTTTATATTTAGCTACAATTCCGCGAAACTGATCTCCTAACTTCGAAGGGATTTCTAAATCCGTCATGAAATATGTAAGTTAATAGCGCACTTAACAGCAAGACATACAACAGATTGAAGTGAGAATCTTGGAAAACCTAATTTTTAGCAGAATTAATGAATGTTGCGGCTGTGGAAGATACCTTATTTAATTATGGATGCAACTTTACCCGATAAGGATAAGCATGCCATAGATGTCGACAGTACAAATGACGAAAATTTGAAATGGCCACCGGATAAGAAACCGATTCTATATAGAAACAACTCATTCGATTTTAACAGACTGCAGAGTGGAAAATTCTGGTAGTAAAATATGATGAATAGGGAATATGGAATAAGTAGGAATATTAAAATGTAATTATTTCGTACAAGAGTCGTTTTCAATGATGTCCTTTTATAAATAAATAATTTATTTTTAATGTTATTTATCATGTGATTATTTCATACATGAACTACAGTTCAGCCAATTTTATGTACTTGTTATTTTCCAATCACCATTGTTCAATTTTAGAAGCTTTTATCTATGCAAATATTATCTTTTTATCTACGGCTTTCACCATTAAGATAAATACTATGTAACTTACATATGTATGTATATAATTATGTATGTATGTATGTACGTTTATATGTATGTACGTATGTGTGTGCGCATGTGTGTATCTACGTATGGATTTTTGCGTATATGTATATATGTGTCCATGTATGTTTGTATGTATCTAAGTATGCATGTATGTATGTGTGCATATATTTATTTATCGTAATTTCGCAAGCCCAAATTCAGACGTTCAAATTACGGCCGCTAATCAATAATTTGTTAATTGTATAGCTTAGAAACGTATGTATATAGCTGAAACCATCTTATGTTCGTACCATCAGTCACGTACTGCCGCGTTTCGATCTTCCTCAATCCTTTCCACTTATTGCAGCATGCCGTCTTCGGAACTTTAGAAGCTTAGGTTTCTGATTTCTAAATAGAGCAGAATAAATGGCGAGGAGAATCTAATATAACGATAAGACGTGTTTCGTTGTATTTAGCGCGGATACTAATCTATTTTGCGTCTTAAATTATTTTTATGTATATAGTTATTGCATAAACTTAGTTTAGAGTTCTTGAGTTTTATCGTTATATTAGGCCCTTCTCGTAATTTATTCTACCCTATTTAGAAACCAGATACCTACGCTTCAAGTTGAAATATAGATCTACTTCTTACGTTCCGAAGACAGGTAATTCTGTAATAACCATGAAAGCCTCCTTAATATTGCTTGATGGATAATTGCATCTCTTATACTACAACGCTTCGTTTACCCAAGACATACAAGAAAAAACCAAAAGCACGAATTCTTTTGAGCTGGTCGTGATTGAGTTGACGTATTTTAAAACAATTTGATGAATTTGCGTTACTGACAGTTAAATATTTCATTGACTTCTGTACTTTGTTTGGCTGAATTAACTGTTGAACCTGGTGAGTCTTAACTAAATTTTCCCGATTACTGTGTGATTACTCGCAACCCCCCCATAAGAGCCAAGGTGCGCATCAATGATTCAGTATTAGAAATACGTGAACAATTTACTCCAGTAATATACCATGCCGTATTTTATTTTGTTAAAATTTGGTTATTAGTAAACACTTAAATACACAAACTCGGTGTTAAACAACGATTATCGCAATTTATTAAGGAGGATGACATTTATATTATTGGCGCCAACTCTGAAAGAAGCAGTGCAACGATTTGATTCTTTTGGATTTTAAGAGCTTCACAGTATAAAGTGAACAAATTTTTATCAATAGATTTACGTAAATCAAATATATATATATATATATATATATATATATATATATATATATATATAAAATCGAATATTTCCGAATGAGTTACATTTGCTTCGTCTATGTGAACACTGTTACAGTGTATGTGATACAGGCCTGATGATGATTCTAGAATTGGGGTATCGAAACGTTGTCAGTCAACAAAGATTAGATCGTACTTTAGTTGCATTTGTTAGTATGAAAGAGGTAGAATCAGCATACAGCCACAACAAAGACGAACTTACTGCACACTTGAAAATGTGGACTAATCGGATCTTTGCGAAACTGATAGTGCAAAACAACAACCCACGATCGCAAATTGTGACATGCTTCACTATGACGCCCGCACTCCGCAATCCTTCAAAATATAAGTTATGAATGTCAAAACTATTATTGTAAAATATTGCAAGCTGAACTATAATACACAAAGAATAATTTAACTATAGGATTTTCGAAACCAAATTCATAAAAACTTATCAATAAGTTTATATAATAATAATATGCTTTTAATTATTTCATTACGATAACTTAGGTTAAAGCGATACCCAATAGGACCCATAAAAGGCAAGATTGACAAAAAATATTAGTTTGTGTATAATATAAAATTGCTTGCAATGCGCAGCTGCAATGGCATAAAAGCGGTAATACAAGACTCTAAAATAAATTGTCCCCAGTTTAAACTCCGCCGCTAAAAGTCGGGCAACTATTGAAGTGTGCTCAATGGGAACGAAACTAATCAAGCTAATGAATTGCATTTGCATTTTGAGCACTATTTAGCTTAAAAAGTCAGAATACGTATAGCCTAATTGAATGGCCATTTTGGATAAAGTTTTTTGTATTCTTATAATAGGGATTTGAATAAAAACATTTCAGTCCAGCTATGGCATTGCTCTCGTCAGCGTGGATAACTCTCTCTTAGTTTCTGCTTCTCATTTTTCGTACATGTCCCGTTAAACACAACATAGGATGGGCATAGTATTTTAGCGAATTGTGCTATCGACATTGAAGTTGACTTACTCCACGATACTTATGATGGACATAAATTGGATGTGTATTATGGACTGATGCTTTACTTAGGTTATACAACAGAAAAGAGTTTATTTCTTTCTGGCTATACTGTGTGGATAGTAAAAAGGAAGGCCGTCTGGGCAGATGTAAGTCTATAGCCTACAATAGCTTTGAAACAGAGGTACGAAATTGTCCGCGAAAAATAAAAGCGTATTGAATAACATATTAAGATTGGCGCCATTACACAATTATGATTAATAAACGAGGCTGTATTAAAAGTCATGTTCTCTAGGAAGTTATTTCAATATATTAGCAAAGCGAGGAAGCTAGGTGGTGTTTGGCGAAAATTTCACCATATAATTCGCAATTCGTCCAAAAAAAATCAAAGTACAAGTTTATAACTTTATCATTAGTTTACACATTCCGAAGGCTTCAATGGGTTATACCAGCAGCGACGATATCACCAGTGACTTTCTACACAGAAATTCCATAAAGGAACAATATCGCAGACCACCTATTAAAAATACATCGTCAACGACTAAAATGCAATTGAAAACTTCAACTTGCTAAAGGTAATCACAGTCGTGATGCGGTCGGCAATTGCAACGCGACATTAATATTTGTAAAATATCGTTCCTGGAGACGTCGGCTTAAGCAAAAGTATAAGCTATAAGGCCTGAACTATGCCATACGCCAGCAGGCTAAAGTAAATCCGAACACTTATTCATTGTTGGAAACTTTGTAAGGATTTATATGACGCTTGGCGGTTATATATATATATATATATATATATATATATATATATATATATATATATAAAATGAAAATTGGTTGCGCGGTCGGAGATAACAATTATCCTTGATAAATAGCACCTGCCCTATTATGTACATACATTTGTCAATATTAACTATACGATTTGACTCTCGCTAGGTAGTTTGCCGTCGTACTCTAATGATGATCATGGAAGGTCGAAACGCGTCAGTGCGTTGCGTTTGGCGGTAGTTTTGCTAAATTGTTCGATGAATGGTTGAATACAATGGGATTGGTGTTTACTTCAAGCTCTCAAACTTGATTTAAAGGAATGTTACCACCACCCGCGCAACCAATTAATGTTTAATTGTATTGCCTATATATTTATTTGTGGCGAAATCTGCAATCCTGATCGCATAGAAATTGTGCAGCCGACATTTCCAGTCAAGCAAAATGTATGCGAGATTTCTAGAGGTGAGAGCCTCATATCTAATTTTGTTTCACATATTTAAGAAATGCGGTTTGATCCTCGATATTCAGTTTGCCGTTGTGCTCAGAAGATGATCATGGAAGGTCGAAACGCGTCAGTGCGTGCGTTTGGCGGTAGTCTTTCTATGTTGTTCAACGACTGGTTAAATTCAATGGGATTGGTGTTTACTTCAAGCACGCAAACTTGATTTAAAGAATTGTTTCCGCCATCCGCGCAATCAATTAATTTTGAATGGTTAACTTATGTTCATTATTGGCATTGGCTAATATTGGCAATATATCGAGAACATACGAGGTGGGATTTAATTCTGCGTAGCATAATTCCATATATGTATTCAACATTTGATTTGGCACAGTGGTTTACATTGCGAATATCTATTACTATGGTTATTAACCGTCTGGTCGATAGATCTTTGCAAACTGAATGACATATTGCTTTCTTGAATTGTTGTGCAGTGCAAGCTTCAAATATGTAATATCCGCTATTTGCGTTCGCGGGTTGTAGTTTTGCACTATCAGTTTCACATAGATCTGATTGATCCTCATATCCAAGTACGCGTCGAGTTTGGCTTCTTATTGGCTGGGTGCGGATTCGTTCCTTTCTTCCGAAGGCTTCAACATCGTTCATTAAAACCACTGAAAATGAGGTACGATCTAATCTTCGTTGACTGGCAACGTTTCGGTACAATATTTCCCTACCATCCGCAGGCCTCTAATCACACATACACAGTACAATGCTCAAAATAGCAGATTTAAGCAAGGACAATTTTATAAAATGCTGGAAAGCCTTATGCGCTAACTAAAATAGGAAAAGTGGTATAGAGCTGCAATAAATGTGCGTGTTAAAGCCGCGTCTAATTTTTTCTCCACTGTGCGATAAATGCGTCATTCTTCATTTCTAATGCTAAACACACCTGTTTCTTTAGATTTCATCGATTACTACTATACTAAACAAAATGTTTAGTGGCTGTATATGAGCTCAATTTCTGAATTAATACTTTCTACGTCTATTGAATATGGTCTTACCAATTTATTTTTGACAAACAGCTACAATCTAATATAAATTTATGCTAAAATGACACTAAACTGCTGAAATGTAAATATTTTTTCAGGCAAAGTCGGTCGATAGCGAACTGTACTTTTCATTTAATTAATTCCCAAGTAGCTCATTCATGAACGATGGAAAATCGTATTTCTCATGCTCCGACGTCTAACAAATGGAGCACCTGTAAAAAAGAGGACACATCATCATGCACAATTGTTTTTACAAATTTTAACATTTACATCTTGAATCCTGTCATAAAACATAAATGAATAGTCAACTGAATAACTTCTTTGTTGCACGTAGACTAATCATTTTGGTAAACATGGAATACAGAATTGACAATTGATAATATTGGACTCATAGGACAACTGATTTTGGCGTATTTGTCAATCTTGACATTATTAGTTTTCATACATTTCATATCTTAATTGAGCATTTTACTTTCTAATCTTTTGTCGGCTTAATTTGGAATGATTCGTATTATTTTGCCTACCAGCATAAACTTTGAGGGCACCATTGATTACACCTTTGCACGTGGTAAGAATATAACAAATGTTCTGGTTCGTGGAAGATTTAAATTAACATTTAGGCACTGGAGTTACACTAAGGTAAATTTTTCGTTGTATTTGATTATATTTAACTAAATACTATGATATTAGACATTTATAAGCATGAGTTGAGCCGGTTAAATGAAATTAAATAATTGCTATATTAACTTGTTTCTATTTTGTAAGGTGAGCAAGTGATTGATAAGGGTAGCCGGAAACGTGTACTTAAAAATTTAGAAAGGAAAGATGACCTGGGAACAACTCGTGTTAGTCACAACAAAGATCAGGTATTTATGCAATATTTAGTATCACACCAAGTTATTTCTTATACACCATATTTTGTATTTAAAATGTTGGTGTGTAAAAATTAAGAGGTTTAGGCTACTGGAATCAATAAGAAGTTGAATATTACTCATTGCCTTCCACACAGTTTTACCTAGTTCATCGAAGGCAACTCCCAGACGCTTTAATTTTCTGTTATCACTAAACACGTTCTATGCTTTGCGCATCTAGTCTGAATTTTCCATTATATCAACACATTTGCATTAATCAGAGTTGGATATGGTGATGTCTGCATATCAGCAAATATCTTTATGCGCATTCAAATTTTGGAATACCAATACATGCGGTTTTACGCATTTAAAGGATTTCAAATATGAGGCATCAAGGACTACCAATGACTTAAACCAGATAATTTACTCGGTGTTGTTTGATTCTAAGTCGGCACGTTGTTCAAATAACATTTCAAATTCTGCCACAAAATTAGCGTATATTGTTAGCTTATCGATTATTACTTATGTCAAATTAAAAAGACGTTAATCCGAGTCAATCGTTATGAAACCACCTAAAATTCACATGTTACAGCATTTTCAAATTTAGTAAATTTCTACTTATTTTGGATTTCTTAAAAATAACCATGTGGAATTTTCGGAAATAGCGTTTTGCAGAAAATTTAACCCATCCATCACGGCAGGTATACACCAGATTCTAACAAACACCACCGACTAATTTTATTGCAATTGATCAGTTCTGAAACCCGCCAGTTGTGAAAAATATCCTGAAAAAACTCGTAGTGTCAACTTGCAAAAACTGCGCACTGAGACTTATCGGATGTACAATTTCTAAGTACAATGACGATAAAAATCTGGTCACAATGATATTAATTATGTCCCTCATCTTAACTTCACCGATATAACACAGCTTCTGAAAAAATTCTTTTGGAAGACAAGTCATAATAAAATTAAAAGTGTCATTGACATTGGGGGAAAATAAAATGAACTTTTGTTGCACGAAAAACGTTCCTCTCATTGTTGTAATATTTCTTAAAAAGAAAATTTAGTAGTTTAAAAGGCAATACAAGCTGTAGATTAAAACGTGGAGTGTAAAATTACGCAACTTTCTATCATTTACGTGCATCACCTGCAGATCAGGTTCAATACCCGAACGTGCCTTTTCTGCTCACGTAAGTCAGGCCATCATTTGTTCATCTGCAGCGCATCATGAATTGTTGGCTCATATCTGTTATTAAATTTCGTAAGTATCTTAAACGCAATATGCGTAGAATATACTCAAGAACTTTCAATGATGGTGTGCGCAATTACCGACGGGTTTTATCCTTTTAATTTGACACAAGTTTTTAAATTAAAATGTACTTTTACTTTGATAAATAGTCATCTCATCTATCAACCTAGGTAATCTGAATTAGACCTTACGCATGAATAATGACTAATAAAATTTGATTTGTGCATAAATTGCCCTTTTCCTTTAAGTTCTCGTAAATTCAAGTGTACTACTTCATACAACACGCGCAATACACCTTCATAGGTCTTGTATATTAAACCTTCTTCCAGATCTTTCTACGTTTTGCAAGAAACCGTTTCATCATTAAACGATGTTTTAAAAGTTTCATTAAATCAAGTAAATGTGAGCATCAATCTCATTGCATTTAAACAGTCGTCAAACAACATAGCAAAACAGTTAAATACTGATTGTTGCGGAGAACTAATATATATGCAAGTATGTATTGGGTGTTAAGAACCTAGTAACAAATTAGTTCAGTTGTGACCAGAAGGATAAACCAAAGGCAGCATGAACGGAAAGTATAATCTCATGCACATTCGTTTCGTGCTTACTGGCAACTCATCAGTAGGAGTCGGTATTACGCCCTTTAACCACTTTATATTTGGGTAAAGAATGTGGGATAATAGGGCGGTACAATCTCCTGGACGAATGTGTAAACCTGCAGTAGTGAAGCTAACAGCATGTAAAGTCTTAAAAGAAACATGTTGCGCGACAGGGAACAGATCATTTACCTGATTATCGGGTTGCGATCCGATGTCTTCCTGAGTTTTTCACCATAACTTTCCATATCCGGATATCGAAAATTATGGAGAAAAAATCAAGAAGACAGCGGATGCAAACAAATCGGATCGCAGCCCGATAATCAGGTTAATCATATAAAGTCTCCGACAATGCGACTTCAACGCTAACTCAAACTATAATATATATATATATATATATATATATATATATATATATATATATATAATATATATACCGAGTCAGTAAAGAAAACTAACACTATGGCTGTTGTGTTACTAACCGATACCAATATTATAGTACTGAAAAGGTACTATAAAATGTAACTAACATGATGGATATTAATGTATGCTATAGTTCACCTGTTACTCCATTAAATCCATACACTCTGGCCTTGATCGATATCAGTTATCAAATTTCGCGGTAAGCATGACATCGTTCAATTCAATATATAACAGTTAAATACTGATTGTTGCGGAGAAATAATATATATGCAAGTATATATAACTGATATCGATCAATGCCATTGTGTATGGATTTACAGGAGTAACAGGTATTCGGAAATAGTTGTAATTCTTAATTTAGGTGAACTATAGCA
The DNA here is from genome assembly GCA_029291075.1 of Eudiplozoon nipponicum. Classification (NCBI taxonomy): domain Eukaryota; kingdom Metazoa; phylum Platyhelminthes; class Monogenea; order Mazocraeidea; family Diplozoidae; genus Eudiplozoon; species Eudiplozoon nipponicum. The sequence continues at coordinate 167,471 of JAQBSW010000457.1, forward strand.
TACATTAACATCCATCATGTTAGTACCATGTACTTTTTTGATACTATAATGTAGGTATCGGTTACTAACTCAATAGCCATAGTGTTAGTATCCTTTACAGACTCGGTATATATATTATTTGTGCCAGTTAGCGTTGAAGTCGCTTCACTACTGCAGGTTTACACATTCGTCTAGGAAATTTACCGTCCTATTATCCCACATTCTTCACCCAAACATAAAGTGGTTAAAGGGCGTAAAACCGGCTGCTACTGATGAGTCGCCAGTAAGCACAAAACGAATGTGCATGAAATTATACTTTCCGTTCATGCTGTGTTTGGTTTATCCTTCTGGTCACAACTGAAATAATTTGTTACTAGGTACGCAACACCTAATAAATACTAACATAGCAAAACTACAATCAGTCACACGAACTAACGCGTTTTGACCTTCCATGATCATTACCAGAGCGAGGATTAAACCGCATTGCAAATATATGTAATGCAAAACCCGATAAGCAGTTCTCAACTCCAGCAGTATAGGAAAAATGTACACGAGCAGAAATGTCGGCTGCACAATTTCTATGCAGTCAGTACCAATAACTCATTTGCACATTTCGCCACATATATAAAGGCAATACAAATAAGCAATCAATGATTGCGCAGCTGGTGGTAACAATTCTTTAAATCGTTTGTCAACTTGAAGTAAACACCAATTCAACCGTATTTAACCAACCGTAGAAAAACAGCAAACCTACCGTCAGTCACACATACTGATGAGTTATCCCCATCCATGATCATCAGCAGAGCCCGACGATAAACTGACAGGCGAGGATTAAATCGCATGGCATCTCTTCTCTCTGCTTGCCGATGTTATCAACCGATGCCTTGAAGCTACCTATCTTCCCCAGGAATGGCTTACCTCTGACCTATTCTGTTCTCTCTCAGATACAAGTTGTCCCTTTGATATTGAATTAATTGACTCGGCCAAGCACCTTGGTATCTCTTTTTCTAAATCGCTAGACTTCTCCCCACATCTTCAACATACTACCTCCAAACACTTCAAGTGGGTCCGTTTAATCTGCTTCAAGACTAACAATCCCACTCTCCAACTCACATTGTTTTTAAGTACTATGTCCTACCTTTCATATCATACGCTAGCGAATTTTATTGCGCTATCACTCTAGCCTCCTCTTACGCCATCGAACAGATTTCTTCCAGATTTTTGAAGCAAGTCTTCTCTCACAGCCTGAATTATCGGGAACGCCTACTCCTGGCTAACAAACTTCCTCTATGGTTTACCCGTCACTTACGAGTCATTTCTTTCCTTCATAATATCACAACTAGCCCATCACTATCAAACTTCGCTCACCCAAGTCACCACTATGCTACACGCCATAGCAACTCTTCAATCCAATCTAACCACACTCCCATTATATTTAATAAAATCTATCTCTTTTCGAAAGCCACAAGTTTATTCAACACTCTTCCCGCGGAAATAAAGTCCCTATCCCATCACGAATTTATAAAAGCGACTCACAATCACTTCTTTAACAAATTCCTATGCGAGACGTCTGATTGGAAGCGAAACTGGTTCCTCCTTAATCCACAACATTTATTTATATCCCTAGGCTATTATCCAGTTTCCGAGCGTGAAGTCTCATCTGGCTAGCCCCTTCTCAAACTCAAATAAGGTCTCATCATTTCTATTCTCATTTTCATTATACCGCATCCAAATATTGATTGCTATGTCACAATCTGCTTTACTAAATCTCTTCTTTTTGTTTCAGAAAACAATTGGAAACTCAAAAAGCCTACTGGACCATCTGGCATTCATCGGATGCTAGTTCCTTCACGCTTTCCATCAGCCGCAATCTCGCCCAACTGAAGTCAATGATCCCTGCACGCGACACTGGCGTGCAGACTCTCTTCTATCTAGTCGATCCCTCCAAGTCCAATGTAATCTCTATTCGATCAGAACGATCTATCACGAAGTTGATGAAAGGACCTCTCTTTCTCAACTCTCTTCTCTCCTATGGTTATATACGTTGCTAGCCACAACTACATTCAACTTTACATATCCTACTTCTGATTTGTACCTCACCTTTTCAGTTGTTGGGCCTGTTGGCCTTTGTTGACAAATAAATTTATTATTATTTCATTTTTGTAAATTCTTAAAAGATTTACATGCTAAATTAAATCATTATTTCCTGTCTAACAGAAAACATTGGAGCCGAGATTAGTTACATATTTTAACGATTACGAATACTTGCGAACACATAAAATTAATTGTAAAACGAAACAGATCTCCTCCAGATTTCTAAAACGAGTCTTCCCTCATAACCAAAATTATCGGGAACGTTCACTCCTGGCAAACCTTCTACCGCTTTGGTTTACCCGTCACCTTCGAGTCATTTCTTTTATTCATAAGATCACAACTTGCCTATCACTGCCCAACTTCGCCCACCAAAGTCACCACTACGTCACACGTTCTAGTAACTCTTCAATCCAATCTAACCTTACCCCCAATATATTTAAAAAAAATCTATTTTCCAAAGCCACTAGTGTCAACGCTCTTCCCGCGGAAATAAGGCTCCTACCCCTGAACGAATTTAAAAAGGCGGCCCACAAGTACTTCTTTAACAAATTTCTTTGTGAAGCGACCGATTGGAAGCGAAATTGGTTCCTTCTTAATTCATAACATTTCTTTCACCTCCAAGCTATTCTCTTTACTGGTTTCAGAGGGCGAAATCCCTCTGGCTGACATCTAATTTCCACTTTTCCCCTCTGGTTTTAAATCTCTCACTCTTGACTCCCTGATACCACTTCTATTCTCATTTTTCATTCTATCATATCCATATAGTGGATACTTTACCACGTTTTGCTTAACCAATCCTTTTCCTTTCTGTTTAAGCGAAAGACCGGAAACTCAAAAGCCCGCTGGACCACCAGACGGTTTGCATCGGACATCGACTACCCCTCTACTATCAGTCATAACCTCGTTCAACGGATGCCAGTGATCCCTGCTCAAAACACTAGCTTCAATCATGTCGATTCCATCCTCGTCAATACTACACTTCAGAAATTCAATATACACGACAAAGAACTCCGTCGGTCGACGTCTGCTTCCGGTCCGACATCATTTTCGATCTCACACTCAAACTCATCTGTCCGAATCCAGCCTACCCCGCATTGATGCACGGACACTTCATGGACTGAACTCCAATTGATTTTGTCTAGTCAAATGGAATCTCTTTCTTTTCACTAGATTGAACTATCATAAAGTTAATGAAAACACTTCTCTTCCTCAACTACTGCCCCCCTTGTTATTAAATACTTTGCTAGTCACAATTTCATTTACCTCCACGTATCCTACCTTTGATTTGTTATTTCAAAGGCCGGATCTGTTGGCCTTTGGTGCCAAATAAATGTATTAGTAAATATGTTACGTGACAAAAGTCTTTTTTAACGGAAAGCACACCCCACAGCCAATTTGGCAATTATTAAATTAGATTTTAGAAGCAGGAAGGCAAAATATCCGGAGTCAAATAGAAGACAGTGAATGCAAACACCTTATCAGGAACAAGGTCCAGACAAGCAAATGTGAAGTTTCCGACTTCATTAATCATTCTACTTCTGATCGATCCAACTGTTAATAATTCTTAAAAAATATAGTTAATCCCGGATATGAAAATGAAATGCAAACGTGAGGTGTCGGCAGTGTCATTTAATCAATAGCATAAATCAAAACTTAAATTTATAACATGCAATAAACAACGAAAAACGATAACTAACCAAATAAAACAGTAAATTGCAGGAAAAGCCAATCCTTCTCAAAGGTAACTTTAATAATATTAGAATATTTTACTAAATTTAGAGCTACATCTCATATAATTTGTGAAAGCAAAAGCATAATCTAAAATAAAAAACTGATACGATACTGCTTTATGCATAAATACTTGACCACTGGCCTGACTAACAAATGAAGAGAACTGCAAACTCCTTTATTATTCAGAACAATTGTCAGATACAGGAGAATTTTGTGTAGTAATCACGGCTAATCGGAACTTAAACTATAATAAATTTTCTGCTGCTGTAGTTGTGCGTTTTCCGGCGTCTCAGAGAATCGCCATTCTCCCTTACATACAGAGTGCGTGCAGCTGAAATTAGTTTACTATGAAAAGTTAATTAATTTCCTTTCGCGCTATGTTACGTAAATCAAAAACTAGTTATTAAAACAGAATATTCTATCCGTGCAACTATGCATATGCTACTGTGTACCTACCTATTTCAATTTTGTATAAAATGTAAAATAAATGTATTATTATTATGTAATAATTTCCCACGAAAGGCATTCATGACCAGTCAATTAACAGAACGTCTGAAGACTTCAAATTCACACGGATGAAACATAATGATGCGAGGTCTAGATGCTGCTAGATAAAAATATAACGTTTCCTAGTAAACAAATCTTAACTGCATGTAGCGTTTGGGGTTATTTTCTTAACCAGGCAAATAAACTAGAAACAGCAACAGACGACTGCCTGTCCGACAGTAAGTAGAAGATATTTGTTATTATTATACAGGTAGTGAAGACAAAACCCGCGTAACCGATATAGAACAAAAAAGGAATAAACTAAAAATATATTTTCGAAAATTTACATCATTTCGGTAGATCCTCCGTTTTATTCCACTCAAATGGTTTATCACGACCAGTTAAATGTTTAAACGTTTCAATACTATCAAATCCTGATTCATCAACGTAAAAATACTTGTTTCTGACTTTGAAATTTGAAAATAAAGATTCAGGTCCAGTAACCATAACTTCGTCACTAGTAAATTGCATTATTTTATTATTCATCAGTACGCCCTTCGTAATAGCTGTATAAATACCAGACTTTTCATCATAATACAAATACATAATGAGAGTTCGTGTAAGAAACTGTAAAAGAAGTGGTGTGGCTAATGCATACAATGTTCCACCAACAAATATAATGAAAAAGGTTGTCTGTGATCCTAAAATATCATAAAACAATGGTTGAGATGCTAAGGAAAGAGCACTAGAAGACAAAGAGAAGACCTTCCCACCAATAATCACTTTGAGTATTGGGCATGTATATACAAGGTTACCATGATACGAAGTCTGAGAATAAAATTTAACATCAGAAGCTAACTTCAAATTATGAGATGCACATTTATATTTTAAAGGCATGAATGATTTTTGATAAATTTGTGGAAGCGAAAGACATCTAGCAGCAGCCATTTGCATCTTTAGTAAGAGCATTGTCTGTTATAGACACATTTAACTGATTCGACAATTATCGAAGTTGCGGAAGGTAGAGTACGTAAATCAGACGTTTACGTGCACGGCCTATTTAGTAATTAAAAATTCACCGGTTGCAATAATAATTATTACTATAGTCAAATATTACAAATAAATAACATGAAAAACTACCAAATATTACGAAATTTTACAACAATCATTCAGCAAATAAGCCATGTATCCACGTTTAAAATATGTGCAATATTAAGTACGAAAGGCAATTAAAAAGATGCTAATATTGATTTATTTTTTATAAATCTTGCAAAACAGCTGTTCTAAATATTAATATTAGCCGCAATTATTTATTAAAAATAGTCTCGTGGAACTGTAAACGCCTCGGTTGGAAGTAAGTACAATACGAAGTTACAAGAAAAAGACAAGACCAGCTCAGTCAGAGGAGTTGCAGTGGGTGGCCTTTAACAGAACTCGAAAAGCGTTTACCGGAAAATGTCCTGAAAGTTTATGAATGTTGCTGTGGCGATAGTGTCTAGAAGTACTTCAAGACATTTGCTAGGTTATTCGATTATTTGGCTGGGGTTCCTTTTTATGTGGATGCACCGGAATGTATAGATTTGTCGAAATCGGATATGTGAGTTGCTTTTCGATGGCTTAGAATTGTCTTGTTGAAGATCTGTGGCAACACCGTGGTGGTTGGCATACGTGTAAATCTGATTAATAGATGATCGATTACGTATGACTAGTTGTGCAACAACAAGAAGATTGACGTTATTGAATACTAAGCGACGAGACACCACAGCGTGGTAAACGCAAGTCCAGGAGTCGGCGTAGGTAGAAAGTCAAATGGAGAATGCGACAGCAATCACATGTAGTGAGCAGGGCAAAAGTGTGTTGCGTGATAATTGCATCGTGCTTATATAGATGTGCAATCTCAAGCCATTAATTAATGGCAATTTTGCGCGTTTTAATTTGTTCAACATATTGAATTTTGAATTTGAATTTGGCAATATATCGGCGGTTTTATCTGAGCCGTTACATTGTAACACGAGGCTCCGTGTTACAACCCAACGATGTTTGATACAGTGCTCTTGAAGGTCAAATATTCTAACTCTGTCCCTACACAATATTTCTCTTAACTGTGATTTTAGGAACAATCTCTTTTAGTTTCAAGCAGTTTTAATCGATATTTCTTGAACTGCAATTTTATTTGTAATTAATAGGGTGTAACGACACAAATTAATGGCCGACATATTGCGTAAATTAAATTCAATTTTATTTACGTTGCACCAATAATAAAAAAGCGAAACTTGCCGTTTAACCAATAGTGTGCAAGTAGACATATATTACTATGGCATGCTATTTAAGCACGGCAATTTACCATGCAAGTTAGTTGTCGCATTTGCATTCTGCTTTGCGTTACGCGTGTGCGTTCTGTCGGCTGTCAATACCTACGCTGGTGATTTGATTTGTTTCACCAACAATTGGCTACATCCGTGACTCATCTTGTTGCGGTACAACCAGCGAGACGAGCCAATTAATTGCAGAACCTGAACGAAGTTTTCCACATCGTGATTACAACTCGACAACAGAAGGAACAACAGCCAGAGTCCACCCAAGGCTCTAGGACATCTTCACACTCTGAATAATTCAGGAGAACGCACGACCAGGCCCTGTTAAGGGCCCCCTATCATAACAAAATCTATATTCAGAGCACCTTAACCGAGTTTGTAACGTCGTACGGCATTTACTTGAAGCCGGGGCGTTTACAAAATTGGCGACCGCGCCAGGATATTGATTATTGTTCTGATTTTTTTGGTATAAATAAAATTGACTTCCTTTTTCATTTATTTGGGATAAAAATAGATTAACATTTGCGTTTTCTTTACCCTGATCGTGGTCTTCTGGGAATTTTGTTGGGTATATATTCGTGGATTTGTTTTGAATTTTTTTTGGGGGATATAATAATAATACATTGGCATCAAAGGCCAACGGGGCCTCTGTTCATCTTTCCTACGTACAAAACGGCACCGTACGTACTCGACAGGCTCAATTGCGGATAATTTCAATTTTTGGAAGCAGTTACTGTGACGTGTTTTGTTCTGCGCTCATTCAACTGTGGAAGCTGTTTGTGGGTAAGCGTTTCGTTAAAGTATATTTATATATTTTCATATTGCTTATAAATTTATGCTTTTAAGATCCCGTAAGATTGTTAGAATGTCAGGTCCAATTTTAGATATTGATGTTCCTGTTTGGGATGGAGATGGTGAGCTATTCTTTATGCGCGTAGACTCCGCTTTCTCCCCGTTTCCTGATTATGACAGTCATCAAAAACTGTCGAAGGTTTTTGCTAAACTACCTTCTGAATTGCAGCGACGTATTTATTCTAAGCTTGAGGCCATTAGGAAGCTACCTAATCCCATTTTGGGCCTACAAAACGAGGTAGAATCCTTGCTTGGACCCACGGAAACTGAGCAGATAATTTTAAAAAATGCGCAGTTAGACATGGCAAACCTTGGCCCCATCGTAATATTGAGGAAATTACGGAAACGTTGGTATAAAACCAACATTTCTGACCATGAGGCTAAGGTTGTTTTTATTAACAATCTTCCACAAACATTAAAACTCTTTGCCAGACAATTCCCCAACACTCTCTCTATAGATGACTTATCTGAGAGTTGTGAGTTAGAATATAGGGTTTTGGAACCCAAAGTGAATCCATAATCATTTTCTTTATCCACGCAAGATGATAGATTCTCCTCTTTAGAGAAGACAGTGGCGAACATGGCTAAAGTTCTAGAAGGATTGGCCATTACCAAATCCGAGCTAAATCAAGTGAATACTCTACCTAAATTCGTTCCTAAGCCCAATTATAACGGTAGGCGGCGATCGAGATCTCCGCAATCCTTTAATAAATATGCCCCAAAGAACTGGTGTTATAACCACCAGAAGTTTATTTATTAATGCCAAGTCTGTCTTTGTCGTTCCGAAAAATTTCCGAATGAGTGTCAATTTCCACAGCTGACGGAAAGGACAACAGACCGCAGGCACAAGGGTGCATCAGTATCGGGAAACGTCTGGCGCAGGAAGTAGAAGACCGTACTTTCTGCGCATCAACGGCATCAACGGCGCCACAGGGAAGAAGCCAACTGCAATCCGACATCCCTGTCGACTCTTTTCGTCTACGCCGAATTTTTCACATAGAGAACCAAACGGACAACGCCGGTCGCAATCACCAGCCTACTTGTTTGCATGACCCGGCCAAACAGCCCAACGAGCTTCTGCATCTTCTTGATTTCAAAACTGGCGAAGAGTTCATCGTAGACACAGGTGCAGCAGTCTCAGTTCTCAAAGGTGATTCAATGGACGAGATGTCGCTAGGCGTTCTTCTCGCAACAGCTACAGGCGAGCCCATACCAACTTTTGGCTGCCAATACCGCACACTCAACATAGGTCTACGACGTGAATTTTCCCACAACTTCATCATTGCCAAGGTCTCATATAATATAATAGGCCTTGATTTCCTTCTGAAATTTCGGCTCATTGTTGATCTTGCCAATCAAAAGATCATCGACCCCGCCACCGGACTTGAGCAAAGTTTTTGGACACTTGCCTCCGAGCGTTTGGAGTTACAGGTCATTCAGCCAACCCCAGTGCATCATTCAGCAAGGATATTAGCAGCTCTTCAAAAATACAGGTCGCTTTTCGATCTTAACAAGTCAGAGCTACGAGTCTCCAACACGATGCACCATATCGTCACAGAAGGACAACCTATTGCACTCAAGAAGCGACCACTGGCCCCTGCTAAGCTGAAAGCTGCCCAAGAAGAATTCTCAAGGCTTTTGGAAGAGGGAATCATCAGACCATCGAAAAGTTCATGGGCGTCACCACTGCACTTGGTCTCTAAATCAAACGGATCGTACAGAGCCTGCGGAGACTACCGTAAGCTAAATTCAGTGACAAAATCTGATGCATATCCTATTCTAAATATTAACACTTTACTTGAAAAACTCAACGGCAGCAATTTCTTCTCAGTGATTGACCTCAGACAAGCATACCATCATATCCCGGTAGCACCAGAGGATATCAAGAAAACTGCAGTCATCACTCCATTTGGCCTTTTTGAATATCTTTACATGCCTTTTGGACTTAAGTGTGTTACTCAGACATTTTAAAGATTCATAGACAACATACTTCGCGACGACTCTGCTTATTGTATGTCATATCTCGATGACATTATGGCATTCAGTCCAGATCTAGAATCTCATGCGAAACATCTACGAAATGTCCTCTCACGCTTATCCAACCACGGACTAAAGATCAACCGTGACAAGACGCAGATTGCAACTTCATCCGTCGACTTCTTAGGGCATCGTATCACGGCCCAAGGTATTCAACCGTTGCCGTCAAAGACGAATTCAATCAAGAATATCAAGTCACCAAGGACTGTTAGCGAGTTGCAGAAAATCCTGGGAGTACTAAACTATTATCGCAAGTTCCTTTCCGGCCTTTCAAAACAACTTTATCCTTTGTGCAGGCACCTGCAGAACCGAAAAGGACTTAGCAAGAATTCCATCATTGCTTGGTCATCCGAAGACGAGGAATTACTTCGACTTGCCATCAACTTGTTAGCAAATGCCACAATGCTAACACATCCAGATTTTGAAAAGCCATTTCTACTCACGACAGATGCTTCTAAATTCGCTATTGGAGCCACGTTGGAACAAGAGATCGACGGAGTTCGGAAGCCTATCAGTTTCTACTCGCGTACTCTCCAACCAATAGAAACGAGGTACGACACTTTCGGTCGAGAACTTCTCGCCATCCACGATGCAGTGCGCCATTTTATCAGCATCATTGGCAGTAGCAGATTTGTTGTTTTCACAGATCATGCACCACTAGTTAGCGCACTTCAAAACGCAACTTCATCTATCGCCAAGTACCCTGCCAGAGTGGAAAGACAGTTTTCACGTCTAAGCGAATGGCAATTTGATGTCTTTCACGTGAAGGGCAAACAGAACTTCATTGCAGATGCCCTGTCCAGGCCAGACGTCTCTCTACAACCACCTTCGCCGTCACCATTCACTGTCAACTCCGTGGCACTCAGTGAACCTACACTAACGCCAACTCTCCTGCGAACTGAACAACGCGGTGACATTCACATTCAAAGATCAATAGCCCGTCACCCAACCAAGTTCATATGCCGTCTGTGGGAAGGCTTACCAATTGTTTACTTCACGGGTACGCAGCCCAACAAGCCAGTTCTGCCGATCAGCTTTCAGAGAAAAGTTTTCGATTCAATTCACTCAATTTCTCACCCAGGAAGCCAAGCGACTGTCCGACTTCTTACAGATAGTTTTTGGGGTCACAGACTTAGGCAGAATGTTAAACGATGTGTCTCCGAGTATGCTATTTGTCAGAAAAACAAGATCACACGACACACTCGTTCTAAGTTGCAACATATTCGATCTACTTCTCGCCAAGCCATCGTCCACAACGATATAGTTCATCTGACAAAGGTTCAAGGTTTTAGCTACCTTATAACTATGATCGATAGATTTACACGGTGGCCTGCGGCATTACCTCTTGGCACCATTTCTGCAGACTAAGTAACTAACGGTTTTATCTCTGCATGGATATCCAATTATGGTGTTCCCAATGAGGTCATCATGGACAGAGCAATTTGCTTCTCATCTGATCGTTTCAAAACCACCTTGCGGTACATGGGATGCATCTTACGCCAGACAACTGCCTACCATCCCCAAGCTAATGGCATGGTAGAGAGAATGCATAGGGAACTCAAAGCTGCTTTAGCATCCTCGTCCATTAATGGCAACTGGGTCGATGCACTACCTTTAGTTCTGCTTTCCATGCGTTCCCGTACTCTTGAATCTATTAAAACATCTGCGTCAAAACTCTTGTATGGCATGGATCTACGCCTGCCTAGTCAGCTCCCACGTCTACTACCGGTACAAGATGACTCACAAGACGAAGCTACCCGCCTTCGACTTCATTTCGGTAACATGTCTGAACAGCAGCCGAGACATACGCCTCGTCCAGTCTTCGTTCACCCACAGCTCCACAGCTGCAAGAGAGTACTCGTTTGCAACGACAATGCTGTTGCACCACTACAAACAAAGTATAGCGGTCCTTACCCGATTATGCTCAGACAACCAAAATACTTCATTATTATGCAAGGCGCTACACCGACATTAGTAAGCATAGACAGGTTGAAACCGTTTATCGAACCGCCTGATCCTGAGAGCGTTCAATCTTCTACAAACGTCTTAGGCTCCGTCTGCCCACTATCTATATCCTGCTTTGTATAACGCGTAATTGATTTTTTTTAAACATTAACATTAACTATCAAAATTTCTTTTAACCTTACGTTATTTTCCGTATTCGTCTCACGTTGCATAAGCAGCTGTTCTTAGTTTACAATTGTATAGCATTTTTGAACAATTCTTTGGTATTATGTCATCTCTGAGGCAATGATCGTATACATATTTTTATGCAGTTACCTTTGATTTTAATGTATATATTTTTACATTATAATGTATTTCTCACACATGACATCACAATGCCTATTTTGGTATGACCAGCTACTTAGAGCTAACGCTTTTGTGTAGCAACACTAAGTAGTGATCAGCTTCATATCATGATACAGGCCACTTTCAATGCATATCTCAAATTCATCAATTGCACAAAGACAACTCTACAAATGTCATGACCACAACGTCGAGCACTCTAGCTCCTTTGGTCGTATACAAACACATTGACGACAATCCAACCTGCTTAGGTTTTAACTTAAACCTGGCAAATTCAGAGGCGATTTACCTCGAAATCTTCAGGCTGCGGCTCCAAAATCTTACACTGCTCTATTTTGCCTCACGTGCTATGACCGACCACTAGAGCTAACAATTTGTGTAGCAATTCCTAGTGGTTACCTGGCATCATATCATTATTGAAGCAACCAACAAGCATATTTAAGCCCAGCATTTATGGTTCATCATATTTTTGCTTAACTTGGTTCGAACTCTGTCATGCATTTCTTATCTAGCCTCGCAGAGAGGAATTTTTTTTCGTTTTTTTCAGAGAGGAAAGTGTTGTAACGACACAAATTAATGACCGACATATTGCGTAAATTAAATTCAAAAAGCAAAACTTGCCGTTTAACCAATAGTGTGCAAGTAGGCATGGCATGCTATTTAAGCACGGCAATTTACCATGCAAGTCAGTTGTCGCATTTGCATTCTGCTTTGCGTTACGCGTGTGCGTTCTGTCGGCTGTCAATACCTACGCTGATGATTTGATTTGTTTCACCAACAATTGGCTACATCCGTGACTCATATTGTTGCGGTACAACCAGCGAGACGAGCCAATTAATTGCAGAACTTGAACGAAGTTTTTCACATCGTGACTACAACGCGACAACAGAAGAAACAACAGCCTGAGTTAACCCAAGGTTCTAGGACATCTTCAAACTCTGAATAATTCAGGAGAACGCACGACCAGGCACTGTTAAGGGCCCCCTATCATAACAATATCTATATTTCAGAGCACCTTAACCGTGTTTGTAACGTCGCACAGCATTTACGTGAAGCCGGGGCGTTTACAAAAGTTTTTATAAAATAAACAGAATCGCGCGCGATCCGAGTGGATCACGCGGTGAACTATTATGTCACTGCCGATTTATTTCGCTTAGTTGGATTATTCGTAATTTATGTGACTGATTTACTGTCCACATAGAAGAATGGATTAATATATTGACATGAATTAAAACGATATCAAGCAATGAACTAAAGTTTTGTGAGTTTTTATCATTGAAGTCTTTATACGGTTTACATATTCATTTTTTAGTGATAACTTTTAACATTGATTCCATTCATGTCATCATGTAATTTCAATCGAGTTTTTATCATTGAAGTCTTTAAACGGTTTATATATTCATTTGTAGTGATAACTTTTAACATTGATTCCATTCATGTCATCATGTATTTTCAATCGAGTTTTTGTCATTGAAGTCTTTTTGTGGTTTACCCCTTCAATTTTAGTGATAACTTTTAACGATGACTTTTTTCATATCATCATATATTTTAAGTCGATGGTATAAATGCAGTTCAATTCAGACATTTGTATGCGAATAACTGATTGTGCATAAAACATTTTTCTTTGTAAACATAAATCATTTTAACTTTTGTCGTCCAGAAGACGGACAATTTAGTTTAACTGTGAATGGTGTTTAAGACCTATTTTTGCATAAAAATCTGTTTTTGCAGCTGACCAACATATATTCAATTTGGACTAACTGTGAATTATATTTCTATTTGCAACATTATAACTTATATATGTATGACACCAAGTTTCGGTTTTCTCACATCAACCATACGAAAAGGATCAGTGACAATGTGGGTGCATGGATAGTAATAATAGCCACGCTGGATATGTAGAACGGGTATAGAATCACGAACTAGGTAGCATCCCCGCAAAAATACCCCTTCAGCACAATGGATTGTAACTTTCCGGCTAGAGTTCCGAGCAACGTTAGTAATAAATCAATCAGTGTAAGCAGTACCGTTGGTGGTCTTTAATATGTTATGGGTGATATCCACCGGACAGTTTTATTACCATAGCAGATTCGGATCTCAATAAATCCTTCTAAACTCTTGCTCTGTGTGTTCTGTTCGTATGCTAGTTATCCTTTGAGAAGATGCACATGAACTTGTATAGATGAAAAAGCAGTATGTGTCAAATTTTGATCGTAGGCCTTGAATAGTCTTTTTGATGGTCTGCGGTAACACCAAGGTAGCTAGTACACGTGGAAATTCGATTAATAAATTGAGCGATTATTTGTGTCTGGATGTGCAGTAACAAGATTAAGGTGACTGACAGCTAGCTGTGTTTGTTACCAAGCGCGAGTAAACGCAACTAAGAAAGTAAGCATAGATATTCAGTGCTACCGAAAAAAAGACAGAAATTGCATGTATTGAACTTGTCAGAGTTTGTTGCATAGTAAATGCATCGCGCTTTTAGGGATCCAATCACGCACGTAATTGGTTTACGGATTATGCGCTCTCATTGTTCCGGTGTACTTAATTTTAATTTATTTACATAATGTTGGCGAAATAATTTGAAACGTTGCATAACTTTTCTCTCTGAAAAAAGGAAACATCGTCATGACTATGCTTCATTAAGTTTGTAGCGCATAGTTTGAACCTAGTTAAGTAAGTCGTTATAAATCTTCCCATAAGCGAACAAATATATATCGTAACTTTTTATTGCTGGGCTGATGCTTACACGTTAATTGGATCAGACATGATATGATGGAAAATAAATATTATTAATTTCTAAGCAAATAGTTAGCCGTAGAGATGAGTCAAACTGCATGAAGCTAAGTAGAGAAATGTTAAAAAGATTTGAGAACCGCAACGTGACAATTGAATCATGCAATACCAGGTTTTAAATTTTTTTCCTGGACAAGCTTATTCATTATGCCATGTGAGATAAGAGAGTAAGAAAAAATGAATAAAATGGATCCATATGAGATTATCACGTCGCATAAAATAGAACGCAAGTATTGCAAAAATGCACACGTGATACATAGAATAATGAATAATTAATAGAAACACATTTTATCATTTACATTTAAGGCAAAATAATTTATTATTTGGTTGAGATTGTTAGTATGAGGAGACTAAAACGCATGTAGAATATTTAAAATTGCCAGGATCAGGTGGTATGATAAAAGGTTTAAATATGTCTATGCTAACTGAATTAGGTGTCGCACCTGATATGACAATGGAATATTTTTGTATGCCTAAACAAAATTGAGCAAGAGCCGCGATACTTAAGTTGCAGTCGTGCAACAACAGCGTCGTTAAGCACGAGATCTTCCATGCAGCTACAGAGCTAAGGATGAACCTGGCCTGAACGAGGAACATGTCTCGGCTGCTGGGCTGACATTTTACTGAAATGAAATCGAAGGCGAGAAGCTTTAGCTGCTGGGTAATCCTGAACTGGTAGTAAACGTAGGAGTTGATTATACATACGAAGGTTCAAGCTATAAAAGAGTTTTGAATCAGTAGCTTGAATGGATTCGTGTAGACGAGGATGCATTGCAAGGAGTAATTAAGTTAATGTATCGGCCCTGTTGCCAATAATTTACGAGGATAATAAATCTGCTTAGAGTTCCCCATAAATTCTTTCTAAAATACCATTAGACAGTTGATTATTGGCGGTAGTCTTGCGTAAAGTGCATCCCATCAACTGCAATGTAGTTCTGAAACAATCAGTTGAGTAGCATATACCTCTTTCAACAATTACCTCGTTTGTAACACAATAATGTGCTATCCATGCAAAAATAAAATCATTATGACTTCGAGTACAGAAACGTGACCGAGAGATAACGCCACAGACTATGGTTAGAAGATAACTTAAACATTTAACCTGAGTCAGATGGACAATATGGATGTGAACGATGGCTAGGCCTGAGTTGTTAGGATTTGTTCTAACTTAGAAGGAGTGTGTCAGGTTATTTTATATTTCTGGTAAGCAGAAAGTCGTTCTGCCTACGTTTATTACCATAGAAACAATCTTTTATAAGTTTGACAATCGCCTTATTTCCTAGGTGAGAAATAGAGCTAATAGAGCCAAAAATCTTTCTTTGAAGGCTGATGGGCAAAACTGTCTTGTGGAGCTTTATACCCGTGTACTAGACAACGAGAAAACCATACAGAGTCTGCATGCGAACTAAGTAGGATGACGAGCTACTGATTACTGGTGGAGAGTGATGCCGAATTGTTCTGTTTATAGGAGGTTCGCTGCGGGTGATAGAGTTGACCGAAATGGCGAAAACGGGGGGCGGTTGTGGCGAGAAGTCTGGCCATAAAAGCGCGTCTGCAATAACGTTTTGTTCGGCTTTTACGTGAAAAATGTCAACTTGATATTCACTAAGACGTGAAAGCTGTCTTTTAACTCTGACAGGCAACGTTTTGGCTGCTGAGATCGTATTTTGTGATAAACAATCTAATGGAGCATGGTATGTATAAAAAAATTCTGCTGCTGCGTATGTTGCTAATGAAATGGTGCACTTCGTCATGGATAGCGAGAAGATCTCAATCGAAAATGTTTTATCTACTTTCTTCTGGTTTTAGTGTACGCGAGTAACAATTAATTGGCTTCCGAAGAACGTCGATCTCTTGTTCAAAATTGGCCTCGATTACGAATTCCGTGGCAACAGTTGTGTGTAGAAAAGGTCGTTAGAAATCTAAATGTGTTAGCCTAGAGGCATTTGCTAACGAGATATTGGCATGAAAAAGCGATTCCTCATCATCAGAAAAACAAGAAATATTAAAGTTCCCGCTTATACCTCTTCGATCCTAAGTTTCCAACATAGCGGAATTAATTATTTGATAGGCCGGTATCGAATTTAACGTAATAGATGGGATCACCCAAAGTTTTTTGTAAGTCTTTCAAATATTATTAATGCAATAAACCTTAGACGGCAAAAATTGTATACATTTTTGTGTAATACATGTCCTAGGAAATCAACTGATGTAGATGCAGTTTTCTTTTTCTCACAATTGATTTTGAGTTCGTAATTTGTCATGTGTGCTAGAACAATTATAAGACGCTCAGCATGTGGGTCTATGTCTGGAATATAAGCCACTCTTTCATCATGACATGAAATATAGTAGTCGTAGTCATCGCGTAGTATTTTATCCGTGAAACTCTGAAATGTCTTAATCGCGCATTTGAGACCAAAGCGCATGTAAATGCACTGATAAAGACCAAAATAAGTGATGACAGCAATCTTCACAATGTATTTTGGTGCTCCCAGAATGAAGTAGGTTTGCCTGTAGTAAATCACTGAGAATTAATTGCTTCCACTGTGTTTTTCGAGCAACTTATTTATATTGAAAATAGGATAGGCATTGAATCTTTTCATAGAACCTATCTTGCGAAAATCCCTGCAGGCAGTGCATGATTTGTTCGCTTTAGAGTCCAAATGTAATTATGATGTTCAAGAACATTTTGATGGTCTGATAATGTCCTTTATCAAAAGTCATGTAAACCTTTCTATGGCAGCATTGGTTTTTGCTGGAGGCAAAGGCCTCTTTTTAATTGCAATAGATTGACTTGATGTATTAATATGGTATATCGTATTGGAGACACATATCTCTGATTTGCCGAAATCTAACAACGATTTGTGTTCTAGAAGAGCTGTAGGCATTACTGTCAAAGTATGTACCAGGAATGGTTGTATGACCTGTAAAACCAAACATTCAGAAGCATGAGTCCAAAAGCTTTCCTCAAGTACAATGGTGGGTCAATGATATTTGATTTGCAAGCTAAAAAATAAGGCGATATTTCAACAGAAAAACAAGGCCTATTATGCTGTTCAAGACCTTGGCAGCAATGAAGTTTTGACGAAATTCACGTTTGAAACCTATATTAATATAGCGTTGCCGACAACCTTAGGTAGGAATAGGTTCGCCTGTATCTGTTGCGAGTAATACTCCTAAAGGCATCTCGGCCTTGGAGTCTCCCTTGAGAACAGAATCTCTCGTCTTCGGTTTTAAAATCTCCAAGATCAGAAGCTCATTGTGTTGTTTGGCCGGGTCATATAAAAAAGTAGGCTAGTCATTGTGTATGACATTATTGCTTGTACGGTCTTTCAAGTTAAGTCTACTTGAACGAAAATAATTACTATAAACTTCAGAAAATGGCGTTTGAATTTTGATTAGCTCTTTCGTGTCTGAAGAATATGCACTGCTCCCCTGTTGAGAATGATAATCAGATATGGATGGAAACTGACTTCCGTTTGGTAAATATATGAACATTACAGGCAAATTTGATAAGTATAATAATAATTTTAGTTATTGTATCACCGATTCCTTGGAGAATATCGACTAAAGGATCAAGGGGTCTCGATTGCCGCTTTTATTGATATGTCCAATTTAGACAGAGGTGTCGATCCGCGGTTTTAATAATTTCTATTGTATTGTTCAAATATTTTATTTATATCTGAGAGAGATGAATGGACACTGGGCCAACTTAGGTTTGAGTAATTTCATGATAAGAAGTTGCTTTAGTGATATTGACTCAAATAATTAATTTAAATGCCATGCTTCTGTTATAGTAATAATTGTGCAGGAAGATATGTCCTCCGACAAAATTAAAGTGACAATAATTGATAAATTTTAACCAGCTCGGCTGATTGGAACGAATTTTATTTAAAAAGAAATTATTCGTTTATTTTCTAGAATTTTCTTTGTTTAAATACTTGACTGTATAAATACTTTTAATTTTGCGCAATTTCAGTTTTCGGTTATCTGTACGTGACTGGTTTTAACTTGCTCGGCCTGCTGCAATTATTTGATTTCCTCCGTTTTACGTTTACTCGACCTCCACAATATATTCCTGCTAACACTGTCTTATATTCTTACTTCCGTACATATTGGAGACGTTCTAGAACAGGTAATTTAATAATAATTTTTTTCACGTCTATTACTTTCTAGATTATTTGTTCGGGTGTTTTGTAACGTGAAAGGTTTCACATTCCGATTGCCTAACATTAAGTATCACATTTAATAATTAAATTCGATCGACATGGAAGCTCATCTTAAATTTGAGAACACAAGCAAGTTAGCTCAAGACATGGCAGGTATGAATTTAGCAGATATGAATGAAAGTACAAGCTTATCAGATTCTATTATACATTTAAAGACTGATCACGATCTGGCATCTATGGGGTTCTCAGACACTAATAGGTTAGGAGCCTCTGCAAAATTTGGCGACCGCGCCAGTCCAAGAATATTCAGTCAACCGCAATATAAATCTGCAAAACACTCAAGTTGGGTCGGTGATAGCCCAAATGATATTTAGCGCTTATAATATCATAAACACTATGGAGAAATTTGTTGCAGCATGGATGGCATTGCCTGAGAATTTCCGAAATGCTTTGGAAAATTTCAGAGACAGAACTGTGGAAGAAAAGCCGTACAATGCATTTGAGTTATTAATGGCCGAAATTCAACAGAGATATCAGCCTGGAAGATCAGCGCAAATGTGCGAATTATTACGCTTAGAAAAGATGGGGCGTCAACTACCATCCGAATTTTACGAACGTCTTTGCACGAATAGCTTCCAGGTTGAATATATCCAGAGATGTGGTTAACTCAATTTTCACAGCTGAGATACCAACTAGGCTTAAAACAACATTAGAAGTATTCGAAACAATTAAAATTGATTGGCCAACAAACTAGAGGGCTAGACGGAGTGTATAAACAGCAGGAACCACAAGTACATGCTGTAATAGCAGATTCTGTCATGGTGCAGCCAGTCAGGGCAGATGCCGAAAACAACCTGACTATACAAGAAACCTTGCTTTACTTATGTAGAGAAGTTGCTAGTTTACGTCGAGACATTTCGCAACTTCAGAGTCAGGATAGATATACTAGACGTCGAGGGAGTCACTCGCGTCAACGCTTCGAAAGGCCACGCGGATGGTGTAAGGCACATTGCGAATACGGACGAAGTGCAAAGTGCCAAGCTAAGAATTGTATATACCCGCGGTTAGGTGGACACAGACGGAAAGGAAACGCTAAACCGGTAGAGAGAAATCCATCACCGAGAAAAGGATGAAGCCCCCGCTGTTAGGAGCCGTAGGGAGGGTTTCATTGCAAAGGCTCCCAGATATGTATTTAAGAGGCATACTTAAGGCAAAAGTTAAAAATGCGACAAGACCAAATAGCACCGATACAGAGGGCAAGAGAGTCAGATTCTTACTAAGCGGAGATCTGGAAAACATTGCCGGATTATCCAGCAATAAATTCATTATTAAAGATGAATTATCTGGACTGGAATTTCTCATCGATACGGGTGCTGACGTAAGAATAGTTAGTTCAGAAGTGTCGGAAGCAGATTGCCCCACATTTGATTATCAACTATGGGCCGCTAACGGTAGTCCGATAGGAGTAAAAGGGATGAAAGAAATGTCGGTAACGTTAGGCCAGAAATCTTCCTTCCGATGGAATTTTCTTGTAGCCGATGTCAAGGACCATATCATTAGCATGGATTTCTTGACACATTTCAAGCTGACATTAGACCCCAAGGCTAGGACTATCACAGAAGGCGTAGGGATATCAACACCTACTGAGTCTAACACGTCGGCAGTTAGAACAGTGCTTTTACCTCGTCCAACAGTTGCACATGACTTTGCCGATATAATCGAGAAGCACCTAGCAGTGTTTCAACCTTTCAGTGCCAAAAGGATTGGTTTGAAGACAGGAGTAGAACACCAAATAGAATTGGTGGCTCCGTTGCCTTGTTCACCAAAGGCTCAACCATTGGCACAACACAAGCAACAAGTTGCTTTGTCAGAATTTCACCAATTGCGCAAAGAGGGGATTTGTAGAAGGTCAAATTCCAATTTTGCTTCCCCAATAGTGGTAGTTCCCAAACCTGAACCGGGTCAATGGAGGGTTTGTGGGAATTATCGTCTATTAAACTCAGTGACGAAGGGTGATTCTTATCCTCTCCCTAACCAGAGTACTTTGCTCCGAGATATAATGGGATATGAGGTTTATTCAACTTTAGATCTCCAGAAAGCGTACTATCAGATACCAATGGAGGAAAGTTCGATACCACTCACCGCAGTCAGATTTCCAGGAGGGGGATCGCATGAATTTCTTCGAATGCCTTTTGGTTTGAAAAATGCCAGTCAGACATTCCAGCGTTTGGCTGAAGAAATCCTTCAGAATTGTCAATTTGCGAGGGTGTACATAGACGGCATTATAATTTTTAGTCGCTCACGTGATGAGCATCGTAGGCAATTGAAAACGGTTTTGATCAGGCTGGAACAATATGGATTAGTGGTCAAACCTAAAAAGAGTAACATCGGATGCTCTTCAGTTAAATATCTTGGTCGTATACTGTCCAAAGACGGAATTAAACCTTTGGAAGATATTAAGGGCGTAACGGAGCCCCGAACTTTGCGCCAGTTGCGAAGGTTCTTGGGCATGATCAGCTATTACCGTCGATTCATTCAAGGTCTAGCCGGAATTCTAGGATTGTTGACACGCCATCTGACTCGGGAAAAGAGCATGATCAAGAAGTCTTGGCCTATAAACTTGAGTCCAGAAGACCGAGAAAATTTCCAGAAGGCCAAGTATATGCTAAGTGACATAACAACATTAGCACCTGTAGATTGTGAGAAACCTTTCGAGCTAATCACAGATGCCTCAGATGTTGCAATACGGGCAGTGCTACAACAGGGAGATCAGGACATAATAAGACCGATTGGGTTTTATAGCCGTAAGCTTAATGAGCGAGAGAATCGGTATGTTACGTTTGGTAAAGAGCTTCTAGCAGTGTATGACGCAGTGCTACATTTTGAGCATTTCTTAGACGGTCATAAATTTAAATTATTGACCGATCATAAGCCGTTAATTAGTATATTTGGTAAAACAGCGAGGCTTAATTACTCTCGTAAAGTAAATTTCAAAATAACCCAGTTATCAGAGTTCGATTTCACTGTGTCTCATATTGCTGGTAAAGAGAATGTGGTAGCCGATGCACGTAGCAGACCGAATGAAGCCGATGTCTAGCTGATATTTCAAGGTCCGTTGAAGAATCTAGATGATTGTATGAATGATTTTGTTAGTCAAATCGAAGAAGCGCAAGGATTGGATCCCTTTAAGTTAGTCTTGTCCAAAAGACCAGGATATGTTCGTAAGCTTCTGAGTGGCTAATGGTTGTTATGCGAAACGTCCAGAAATCAACCACGACCATATGTGCCGTTGGAGTTACGGGCCAAAATTATCCAAGTATTACACGACATGGGACATCCATCCATTAAAGCCACCATTCGATTAATTAATGACAGATACGTATGGCCGCACATGTCTAAATGCATACGGGTATGGGTAAGAGCCTGTGCCAAGTGTCAAACGTGTAAGGTGTGGAGACATACCAGAACCGAGATAAAGAATAATGGGATACCAATTGGACGGTTCAGACACGTACATATAGACATTGTCGAGATGCCTGAAGTAAATGGAAACAAAAACTTGCTGACTATGGTAAATAGATTTAGTCGTCAATTTGAAGAGGCGATTTTAAAAGACATGACAGCGCAAGAAGTCTCGTTTGCGTTTCTACATAATTGGATATCGCGTTATGGTGTTCCGGAAAAGGTCACTAGTGATCGCGGTAGTCAATTTATGTCCAAGCATTTCGAAAGATCTCTAAACGTCATGGGAACAACTGTATTGCATACTAGCGCGTACAATCCACGAGCAAATGGGATGGTAGAAAGGCTGCATCGTGAACTGAAAGCTGCGTTAAAGTGTACTAGTGGAACAAGCTTGATACACGATCTTCCTATAGTACTACTCGCCATGCGCAACAGATATAGGGCAAAATTAGGTATTTCAGTGGCAGAACTGGTTTATGGAGAACCATTAAGGTTGCCTGGAGATCTTCTAATAGAAGCTCCAAGTAGTCTTGATTGGGCTTCTAGTTATGTAGATTGGTTCGTAGGAGCACTTAGAGATAAGATGTGTCGTTTGGCTCCGACCAAGACTAGAAAAGCAAAAACCAAGTGCCATGTGTCCTCTGATCTAAGATCGGCTTCGCATGTGTATGTAACTAATGAAAATAGGAAGAATTGCCTTACACCATTTTACGAAGGAACATATAAGGTCAAGAGGATGACTGACAAAAATATCATCATAGAGGTAAATGGCATTGAGGATTGTGTTACGTTGGATCGTTGAATTACGCAGTTTATCTGGTTAGACGATAGGACTGAATTATCAGATGCGTTGAATGACCATCGTTCCATAGACGAATCTGATGTGTGCAATCCGATCATACAGACACATAACAAATTGCAGAACTTAAAAGACACGTTGTAAAATATAGCGGAATCTTATTCTACCGATTCACAACATGAAAACTGTTTGGCAATGCCAGATGAAACAGAAGAACCAGTGACACCAATATAGGGCGCGATGCCAACTTCAGGAGCGCCATTATGCACAACTCGTTCTGAAAGAGTAAAACGTCAGCCAAAGAATGATGATTACGTCTACTACTAGCCATCTTTTTTTGAGAAGGTAGTGTATGTGGAGGAAGATATTTCCTCCGACAAAATTAAAGTGACTAATTGATAAATTTAAACCACCTTGGCTGATTGAAACGAATTTTATTTCAAAAGAATTTATTCATTTATTTTCCATAATTATCTTTGTTTAAATATTTGATTGTATAAATACTTTGAATTGTGCGCATTTTTAGTTTTCGAGTATTCTGTACGTGACTAGTTTTAACTTGCTCGGCCTGCTGCATTTATTTCATTTCCTCCATTTTTCGTTTACTCGATTTCCAAAATATATTCCTGCTAACACTGTCTTATATTCTCACTGACGCATATATTGAGGACGTTCTGGAACAGGTAATTTAATAATTCTGTTTTTCACGTCTATTTCTTTCCATATTGTTTGTTCGGGTGTTTTATAACGCGAAAGGTTTCACATTCCGATTGCCTAACATTAAGTATCAAATTAATAATTAAATACGATCGACATGGAAGCTCATCTTAAGTTGGATGACACTAGCAGGTTAGCTCAAGACATGGCATGTATGAATTTAACAGATATGAATGAAAGTACAAGCTTGTCAAATTCTATTTTACAATTAAAGACTGATCACGATCTGGCATCTATGGGGTTCTCAGACACTAATTGGTTAGGAGCCTCTACATAATAACGATGTAACATAAAGATATTCTGGTCTACATTAAGTGAACTAATCACCTTCATGTTAGCATAAAAGATATAGAAAAAATCTTTTGAGATATAAATTCAGATATTATATATTTACAGTTTTTCTCTTCCAGCGTATTTACATGTTGTCACACGGAAAATATTAATAAATGTCGATAGATATTCTGTAAATCCATATTGGATGAATCAAAGTCGACCAGCAACATATATTCCAAATGATTTAATGACAATCGTTCGATTATCATCACAAAAGAATGGATAATATGAATTTTTCCATAATCGCTGGCACACTTTACCCTATTGCTTCTACAATGGCTTATCCACTGCCGTTAGAATATCGATTTGTATTTTAACATCCTTCAAAATTCTGATTATCAAGACGCAGAACGCATTCAATACGGTTAAATGTAGTTGACGGAAGTTATTAATCAATATACCAAGGCGATCTTTTAGTTTTATATACTTTACTTATAAAATAAATTCTATTAATTTATCACTGTTTATAACAAAGTCTGATTTCTGATTATCCGTAAGATCACTAATACGGCTTTCGTTCTGAGGATTCAACATGAAACTACCAAATAATTTCACTAACTCACAGATAAATTAACGCTCAGTTTGATGCACCAACAATAAGAACTTTTATTTCTCTTTATATTTACTATATTCATTTAGAAGTTGAATCCTAGTCTAGAAACGCTTATAAGTTTAGCAAATATGATTTTTTCTGATTTAATACGAATCGACAGTATTAATGAATTACTTGAATCACTAATCAAATCTTATCTCAGTTTTATTACTTTAAATAAAATTACATTTCAATAAATTATCTCATTTAATTCTTAATTTCAATAAAGTTTTATCCAATTTTATTCGGTATAGTTTTCGTAAATGTAGATGCATGGAATAAATTACGTAATAGCGTTGAAACAGAAGAAACAGCCATCACTGTACATATTATAAAAACGTTCAAAATTTACCATTTCACATAAATATCCAAAATTCCTTAAAGAAATTAAAACATAATATCTGTTCTAGTTAACCGATTCTACTTCTAAATATAAATGATCTAAACATTCCAAACCTCTCGTTGCTTCATGTATAATTTGTTTTAGATCACAATCAACGAATAGATTGGTTATTTCGCGGTCATGCATTTCATTAAAATCGTGTGGCAGTCCCAAATGGAATGAAAATAGTTAGTACAATGAATATAATAAGTTAAACTAGCAAAAGGAGGTCATCAAAAACAGTTACGATCAAATTATCTACTGTTATATTTATTAAATCAATGATATTATTTTGCCTTATAGTATGGAACATTTTCGCATTAAAAAATGATTTATTATAAATAAAGAATTTTTTACCCAGTATATCCAACAATCTATATTTTCTAACTCACAAAAATCAAGGCATTCCAAATTTTTGGTTTCCAAAGTCATTATTGAGCCAAGTTTCAGTTAAAATGGCAAAGTCACAATTGTTGTTTTTTATTAAATTATACAGCAAAACATTTTTTTTTCAATATTTCTACAGATTTAATAAAACAAAGTTTGTGTAGAAAAAAATTTATCTATTAATTTTAGTGATGTCTATTAATTTAGCTTTGTCGGTTTCTTTATAGTTTTTAAAGTTTCTTAATCAAACCTCTCCATTCTCCGCTTTCTACTAAGTTCAAAAGTTATTTGTTCACAGATGTTCCGTTGTCGCATTATTCGTATCTATTGGTGGACTTCGTATTCTGGCCTCTCCTGTTCTCAATGGCTCCTGCTCTGAATTATTTTTCAGCTAACTTGCAATAATCAATATACATTATAGTACTGTAGGGTTCCTTCCTCTAAATATTTTGTGGAAATTGCTGAACTAACGCTTCATTTTGTTAATTGATACTAATTGAATGTTTTATGATCGCTTGGAAAATTTCATAATAGTATGTCTTGTACGATAGAAAATTTTACCCACAGAGTAAAATTTTAAAATCTGCGCCATAGCTGTGTTTTTGATTATATCCTGCAGTAATTATACCATATTTTCTTTATTTTTACTTGATGTATTTTCATCTCTTGTTATCTCCGACATCACAACCCATAGTTGAAAATCTTTCCTTATTTTGGAGGATTTCTAATTTAAAGCCGTTATCACATCACGAAATTTGACGCTTAGGTTTACTAGCTATCTCTAATTTTGATGCATGTAATCCAACATCGGTTACTTGTTTAGTCATTATATTTTTGATCAGATCAATTTCTTCCATCAAGTATTTCACTGAACGCTGAAGCCTCTCCATTTTTTTCAGTATCAGTATGCAATAACATTCAAGCCATTTCAAAAATCTTGCGCGCGCACAAATTTATTCTTCACAAAAAATGAGAGAATCATCTTCCATACGACCATTTCTGCAGAACACGTTGATCATTTTGTCTGAATATGAGTAATGTCGAAGACAATATAGCCAATAAAGTCATATCAAATGTCCAACATATCTTCATATATTACCCAGCTAAACAATCCAATGAACATTTGTACCGCAGGGGAATTAATCGTACATACAGTAATAACAAATTTTATTCTCAAGGGTTCTGCAATGCTTAGATGCCTTTAGGAGTAGTATTCGCAAAAGCAACTGGAGAGCTACTTCCCACCTATGGTTGTCGGAATCGCTCTTTTATATAGTTTTACGATATGATTTTTTGCACAAATTCATCATCGTCTAGGTCACGCACATCATGATTAGCCTTGTTTTTGTTAAAATATCGGCATATTTTATTTATCTTGCAATTAAGTATATCATTGTTCCCTCCACCCGACTTGAGAATGATTTCTAGTCACTTGTTTCGGAAAATTTGTAATATAGGATCATACGGCGGACTCCAATTCATCCTTCTACAGAAATATCGACAGCTTTACAAGAGCACAAACCGTTGTTTAATATCAATAAATCAAAGCTACATATCACCATAGTAACAAAACAGGACAACCTATTGCACTTAGGAATTAGCGGTTTCAACCGGCAAAACTCAAAGCTGTCAAAGAAAAATTTACATTATTTCTCAAGAGGGCATCATCAGACTATCAAAACGTTATTGCGCATCACCACTACACTTTGACTCTTAAGATAACATGTCATACAATACCTGCGGTGATTATCGCAAGCTAAACTCTGTGACCAAATTCGATGCATATCCTGATCCCACTATAAATACATTACTTGAAAAATCAGTAGTTGCGATTTTATCTCAGTGGTTGTCCTTTGGAAAACCTACCACTAAATTCAGGTCGTACCAGAATAAAAAAAGAAAACTGTTTTCATTACAGTTTCTGAACGTTTTTAATATTTTTACATATCTTTTTTCTTAAATGATTCACTCAAATAATTCAAAGGTTTATGGATAAAAATCTGCGCAAAAACTTCCACTATAAACTGTCATATCCTAAAGGATTAATGGTTTTTAGTCCCGATCGAGTCTCTAAAGTTGGCACATCCAAAAATACGTCTACAGACGTCAACTTTGGTTAGTAGTTGTTGGTAAGCAACATGTTCTATGCTTTTCGAACAACGATGGCCGATTGCCTGCAAGCGTCTAAAATCATCAACTCTAAGAGGCCAAGTTAATCTAGCGCATATTAAAACAGATGCAGTGTAAACACGACCTTTAAGGCCAAATGAATTACTCGCGTTTCTCCATAAATGGTGAAGGTTCGAGAAAGCTACTCTGGTTTTGCGATTCTCATTCTCACCTAGTCAGACATATTGCCTAAGTTATTGATAGAGCCCTCAAGTTATATAAACCCGTCAACAATGTCTAGATCTTTATTCTGTAGTCGGAGTGTTAGAGTGAGTGTTGGGGGATCCTGTAAACGTACCTTACATCTGGATGGTGCGAATTTTGCACCGAGAGGCGGAACAACGTCTGTTAGTCTATTTAGAGTAGCCAGAGCAGCATCTCGATTGTCGAATAATCGAACGATATCGTCTGCATAGTCAAGATCGACTAGTTTATCTCCCTGGAAAACTTCAACACCTGCATCCTGAATACGTGGAAGAGTGTTGTTCATAACAGTATCCATTACAAAATGAAACAAATTTGGACAGGCTTGACGAACATCACTGATGGCTGTAAAGATGTGAGTTAATAATAAAACGACTGATACGAGATAATTCTTTAAAACATGTTTGAGAGCGTGAAGTAAACACCACTCACATTGTATTTAAACAGTCGTCGAACAACATAACAAAACAGATATATACTGTTTGTTGGGGAGAACTAATATATATGCAAGTATGTATTAGGTGTTGCGAACCTAGTAACAACTTAGTCCAGTTGTGACCAGAAGGATAAACCAAATGCAGCATAAACGGAAAGTATAATCTCATGCACATTCTTTTCGTGCTTACTGGCGAATCATCAGTAGGAGCCGGTATTATGCCCATTAACCATTATATATTTGGATAATAAGACGATACAATCTCCTAGACGAATGTGTAACCTGCAGTAGTGAAGCTAACATTATATAAAGTCTCGACAATGCGACTTCAACGCTAGCTCACTCTATATAATATATATACCGAGTCTGTAAAGGATACCAACACTATATCTATTGTGTAAGTACAATAATGTTGGTATCGGTTACTAACACAATAGCCATAGTGTTATTATACTTCACAGACTCGGCATATATATTATATAGTGTGAGTTAGCGTTTAAGTCGCGTTGCCTTAGACTTTATATGATGTTAGCTTCACTACTGCAGGTTTACACATTCGTCTAGGAGATTGTACCGTCCTATTATCCAACATTCTTCCTGCCAAGTATATAGTGGTTAAAGGACGTAATACCGGCTCCTACTGATGAGTCGCCAGTAAGCACGAACGAATGTGCATGAGATTATACTTTCCGTTCATGCTGCCTTTAGTTATCCTTCTGGTCACAACTGAACTAATTTGTTACTAGGTTCGAAACACCTAATACACAATTGCATATATATTAGTTCTCCACAACAAACAGTATTTAACTATTATATATTGAATTTAATGATGTCATGCTTACCGCGAAATGTAATAACTGATATCGATCAAGGCCAGAGTTTATTGATTTACTGGAGTAACAGGTGTTCAGAAATTGTTGTAATTTTCAATTTCGGTGAACTAAAGCATAAATTGATATCCATTATGTTGGTAACATGTACCGACTCGGAAGCCATAGTGTTAGTACCATGTACCTTGTCGGTACAATAATGTTGGTATCGGTTACTAACACAATAGATAAAGTGTTAGTAACCTTTACAGACGCGGTATATATATCATATAAAGTGAGCTAGCGTTGAAGTCGCATTGTCGTGACTTTATATAATGTTAGCTTCACTACTGCAGGTTACACATTCGTCTAGGAGATTGTATCGTCTTATTATCCAAATATATAATGGTTAATGGGCATAATACCGGATCCTACTGATGAGTCGCCAGTAAGCACGAAAAGAATGTGCATGAGATTATACTTTCCGTTCATGCTGCCTTTGATTTATCCTTCTGGTCACAACTGAACTAATTTATTACTAGGTTCGCAACACCTAATACGTTCTAACATAATAAAACTACCGCTAGTCGCACGCACTTTGTTTTATTATTTTGTTCGACGACTGTTTAAATACAACGGGATTGGTGCTTTCTTCAAGCTCGCAAACTTGATTTAAAGAATCGTTACCACCACCCGCACAATCAACTTTTGTTGAATTAATACGAGATAATTTAAAAGTTCTGTTGCTTGTTGATTTGATTCAAGCCAACATGGCTTTACGAAGGATTGATCGGCAATTACTAATATGCTTTCCATTTTAAAACATGTAATTACACTAGACGGGAAAAGGTTAGATGCATTAATTTCCTTTTAAATATATCAAAAGCTATTAAATCTATATATTTTTTATGCTATTTTGACGGCGATTAATTAATTGAATATTGATCTGAATATCTTTAGATGACTCGGGTACTATTTATATAGTAGAAGAATGAGCATTCAAGTAGATTATTTGAGATTAGAACCGGAATTCCACAAGGATCATGCTTGGGGCAAATTTTATTTAAAATTGTATCTGCACATTTGCAAGCTAAGGTCTTTAATGGTCGTGTTTGCAAATTCGCTAATGATTTAAAGTAATCATTGAAATAGCTCCGAAAAATATCGAGTTTTCAAAAAATAATGTGACACTAGATTTGTATGACTTAAGTAGGTATTTGATAACATTAGGGCTGAGAATAAATAATAAAATGACGAAAACGTTAAAAATAGGTAATAGAACAGAATTAAATAATGTTTACTTTCATGATGCTGTGATTAATTTTGATTTAGGCATAACTATTCAATGTAGATCTTCTGCTGAGATATATATTGAAAGAATAATTAACAGTGCTAAGAATAGACGGGCACTATTAAATAGACATATCTTATCGAACGACATAAAATTACATTTGTATATAATTTTGATTAAGCCGATACCGGAATATGCTTCCCCTTCTTGGAATCCAATGATAAAGAGGTTGTCAAATCAGCTAGAAGCTGTACAAAAAACCTGTGAAACATATTAGCACTGTGTCCTGCACTATATACACCAATAGATTACAGTATCTATCACTGCAAACATTATGGTTTCGGTGTATGTGCTATTGCATAAAGGTTTTCCACTTGAATCAGTGGACTACTGCCAATATGAATCCAATTAAAATGATTAGTGAAGTTGGAACTAGATCTGAACATTTGGCGGTCTCACCTCCTTTAGACGGAAATGTTGCGGGTAGTTATATTCTTTTGCGAAAATTTACAATCAACTGCCAAACGAGCTTAGAGAAACGCTTCCATCTAAGATGTCTCTAAAATTTTTATGAACTGAACTAGAAAAAATATACAATCCTACTGATAATTTTAATTTTGCTTGTGATAATATATTCTCGTGATTGAATAAAGGATACTTGTTATCAGCAAAATACGTTCTTGAAATTTTAATTTCAAATATCTGTATTAATATATTAGAAATGTTATGCAATTTATTGTAAGAGTTGTTGAAATTTATGTTAGAGGTTTTGCGGGGTAGCTGTTTATTTACTATTCCTACATATGCCTGGTAGCTGATGTCGGAAGAAATGGGTTTTGGGGGCCGTGCTTCTAATCAGTCTCAAACCCGTTTCCGGTGTCGTGATTTGAGAAGGCTAAGTCGAAGTCTCATACGTGTATTATGAAAAATGTCACAAACTAAATCAAAATTCAATGTTAGTCAAAATTAACCGTGCTCAAAACGGCAACAAAATAAAATATTGTTAACACAAAGTTAATATTTAAGCACAAAAGCATAATGTCATAAAACACAATAAATACATCTAGAATGTCTTAGCAGAATAGATTTGAGTCACTGATAATAGTTCAAAAGTACTCAAAAATATAAATCCTGGCATTGACAGCTAAAACACAGTAATCCACTACATGCTACCGGCGTATTACGCCCGGGTGTCTATCATTATTAAACAAAACCCTATTAATTACAAATAAAATTGCAGTTCAAGAAATCTCAATTAAAACTGATTGAAACTAACAGAGATTGTTTCTAAAACCACAGTTAGGAGAAAAATTGTCCAAAACCAAAATTAATATGCGACCCTAAGGAAAACCGCATCAGTCGAAATTGATAATCGTTAGGTTATAACGCGGAGCCTCGCGTTACAATTCCATCATAGTAGTCAAAATTACAAACAAACAATTTCTAATCATGGTTCTCATTTGTGCTCAATGTTACGTTCGAATTATACATTATTTTTTCAATTATCAGGTCTGTGAACTTAATCACTAATTATTTATATAATCAATTATTGTACAAATGCCATAAAATTTCATTTATCATAATAATTGTATCAAACTTGATATTTATGCAGTGATATTAATGCTGGATTATCAGATTCTTTAAATCAAGTGTGCGAGCTTAAAATAAACACCACTCCCATTGTATTTAACCAGTCGTCGAACAACATAACAGACATTGTAAACGCCCCGGCTTCAAGTAAATGCCGTACGACGTTACAAACTCGGTTAAGGTGCTCTGAATAGAGATTAGTTACTGATATGGGGGCCCTTAAGAGGGCCTGGTAATGCGTTCTCTTGAAGTCTTCAGAGTTTGAAGATGTCCTAGAGCCTTGGGTGGACTCTGGTTGAGTTGTCGCTCCCGTGGTTGAGCTGTACTCACGATGTGGATGGCCTCCTGCAGGTTCTGCACTTAATTGGCTCGTCTCTCCGGTATACCGCAACAAGATGAGTCACGGATGTAGTTAGTTGTTGGTGAAACTATCAAATCACCAGCGTAGGTATTGACAGCCGACAGAACGCACACGCGTGAAGCAGGTAGAATGCAAATGCCACAACTGACTTGCATGGTAAATTACCGTGCTTAAATAGCATGCAATATGTCTACTTGCACACTATTGGTTAAACGTGGTTAAACGGCAATTTCGCTTTTTTCTCATTGGTGCAACGTAAATAAATTTGAATTTAATTTACGCAATATGTCGGCGATTGATTTGTGTCGTTACAACACTTTCCTCTCTGAAAAAAAAGGAAAAAAATTCCTCTCTGCGAGGCTAGATAAGAAATGCATGACAGAGTTCGAACCAAGTTAAGCAAAAATATGATGAACCTTAAGTGCTGGGCTTAAATATGCTTGTTGGTTGCTTCAACAATGATATGATGCCAGGTAACCACTAGGAATTGCTACACAAATTGTTAGCTCTAGTGGTCGGTCATAGCACGTGAGGCAAAATAGAGCAGTGTAAGTTTTTGGAGCCGCAGCGTGAAGATTTCGAGGTAAATCGCCTCTGAATTTGCCAGGTTTAAGATAAAAACCTAAGCAGGTTGGATCGTTGTCAATGTGTTTGTATACGACCAAAGGAGCTAGAGTGCTCGACGTTGTGGTCATGACATTTGTAGAGTGGTCTTTGTGAAATAGATAAAGTTGAGATATGCATTGAAAGTGGCCTGTACCATGATATGAAGCTGATCACTACTTAGTGTTGCTACACGAAAGTGTTAGCTCTAAGTAGCTGGTCATACCAAAATAGGCAGTGTAATGTCATGTGTGAGAAATACATTATATGTAAAAATATATACATTAAAATCAAAGGTAACTGCATAAAAATATGTACACGAACATTGCCTCAGAGATGGCATAATACCAAAGAACTGTTCAAAATGCTACACAATTGTTAGCTAAGAACAGCTGGTTATGCCACGTGAGACAAATACGAAAAATAACGTAAGGTTAAAAAAATTTGATAGTTAATGTTAATGTTTTAAAAAAATTAATTACGCGTTATACAAAGCAGGTTATTGAGATTGTGAGCAGACGGAGCCTGAGACGTGTGTAGAAGGTTGAACGCTCTCAGGATCAGGTGGTTCGATAAACGGTTTCAACCTGTCTATGCTTACTGATGTCGGTGTAGCGCCTTGCATAATGATGAAGTATTTTGGCTGTCTTAGTAAAATCGGGTAAGGACCGCGATACTTGGGTTGTAGTGGTGCAACAGCATTATTGTTGCGAACGAGTACTCTCTTGCAGCTGTGGAGCTGTGGGTGAACGAAGACTGGACGAGGCGTGTGTCTCGGCTGCTGTTCGGACATGTTACCGAAATGAAGTCGAAGGCGGGTAGCTTCGTTTTGTGGGTCATCTTGTGCCGGTAGTAGACGTGGGAGCTGACTAGGCAGGCGTAGATCCATGCCATACAAGAGTTGTGACGCAGACGTTTTAATGGATTCACGAGTACGGGAACGCATGGCAAGCAGAACTAAAGGTAGTGCATCGACCCAGTTGCCATTAATGGACGAGGATGCTAAAGCAGCTTTGAGTTCCCTATGCATTCTCTCTACCATGCCATTAGCTTGGGGATGGTAGGCAGTCGTCTGGCGTAAGATGCATCCCATGTACCGCAAGGTGGTTTTGAAACGATCAGATGAGAAGCAAGTGCCTCTGTCCGTGATGACCTCATTGGGAACACCATAATTGGATATCCATGCAGAGATAAAACCGTTAGTTACTTCGTCTGCAGAAATGGTGCCAAGAGGTAATGCCGCAGGCCACCGTGTAAATCTATCGATCATAGTTAGAAGGTAGCTGAAACCTTGAACCTTTGTCAGATGAACTATGTCGATGTGGACGATGGCTAGGCGAGAAGTAGACCGAAAATGTTGCAACTTAGAACGAGTGTGTCGTGTGATCTTGTTTTTCTGACAAATAGCACACTCTGAGACCCATCGTTTAACATTCTGCCTAAGTCTGTGACCCCAGAAACGATCTGTAAGAAGTCGGACAGTCGCTTGGCTTCCTGGGTGAGAAATTGAGTGAATTGAATCGAAAACTTTTCTCTGAAGGCTGGTCGGCAGAACTGGCTTGTTGGGCTGCGTACCCGTGAAGTAAACAATTGGTAAGCCTTCCCACAGACGGCATATGAACTTGGTTGGGTGACGGGCTATTGATCTTTGAATGTGAATGTCCCCGCGTTGTTCAGTTCGCAGGAGAGTTGGCGTTAGTGCAGGTTCACTGAGTGCCACGGAGTTGACAGTCAATGGTGACGGCGAAGGTGGTTGTAGAGAGATGTCTGGCCAGGACAGGGCATCTGCAATGAAGTTCTGTTTGCCCTTCACGTGAAAGACATCAAATTGACATTCGCTTAGACGAGAAAGCTGTCTTTCCACTCTGGCAGGGTACTTGGCGATAGATGAAGTTGCGTTTCGAAGTGCGCTAACTAGTGGTGCATGATCTGTGAAAACAACAAATCTGCTACTGCCAATGATGCTGATAAAATGGCGCACTGCGTCGTGGATGAGCGAGAAGTTCTCGGCCGAAAGTGTCGTACCTCGTTTCTACTGGTTGGAGAGTACGCGAGTAGAAACTGATAGGCTTCCGAACTCCGTCGATCTCTTGTTCCAAAGTGGCTCCAATAGCGAATTCAGAAGCATCTGTCGTGAGTAGAAATGGCTTTTCAAAATCTGGATGCGTTAGCATTGTGGCA
This sequence comes from Eudiplozoon nipponicum, assembly GCA_029291075.1. Lineage (NCBI taxonomy): Eukaryota > Metazoa > Platyhelminthes > Monogenea > Mazocraeidea > Diplozoidae > Eudiplozoon > Eudiplozoon nipponicum. The sequence goes on from JAQBSW010000457.1 coordinate 202,556, forward strand.
TTTGCTAACGAGTTGATGGCAAGTCGAAGTAATTCCTCGTCTTCGGATGACCAAGCAATGATGGAATTCTTGCTAAGTCCTTTTCGGTTCCGCAGGTGCC
>JAQBSW010000458.1:0-202655 GCA_029291075.1 Eudiplozoon nipponicum
TGTTGATTCTAGTCGAGGGCCTGTTCGGTCTTGCCTAATTTTCTAGTGCTGTATCGTCTAATGAGGAGACGATACTCTTTGTTTGATCATGCTTACTTATATTATGAATGCAGCTGTTCTCCTTGTATAATCGAATAGTAACTGTGGTGTTAATAACTAGTTGTGCTGTATCGTCTGGTGGGGAGACGATCATCTTTGTTGGATCACGATTGCTTTTGGTATGTATGCTGCTATTGCTTTCTATGAACGAATAGAATGACTACATTTTTGTTGGTAACTATAGTGTACTGTGTGGTCTGATGAGGAAACACTCATCAATGATTGAACATGCCTGCCTCTACATTGAGTGCATCTGCTCTCCTGATAGTATAGAATTGCTATTTTAATGTGGTTAACTGAGGTTTGTATTTGTATTCCTCTTGTGGTTTGATGCAGTTTTCTTCATTTTGTAATGTTTGCCTAGGGAGCACGAGCAGCTTCCATCCGCATCAATTGGATTGATTAGTTTCTTGAAGTTGACCTGTTTGTTTGGGTAGGCGTCGTACAATTTCGTACAGATGCTTACCGACTTTTTTTTGTAATGCTTGCCTTTGGTACTAAAGCAGCTACATTTTGGAGCGAATAGATTAGTTATTTTTTTATTTTTATTAATGGTTTTGTCTGTGTATCTGCCCTATTATTTGATTCAGCAGTCTATTGCCTTTATTTAATCAGTTGTTTCTACCGCACGTAGGCAACGGTCGTCCATATATTGTATAATGGGTGTTTTTTGGTGTACTGCAATATGTTTTGTGATACGTTCTCTGACTTGTACAAAAGTCTATCGTTATTCTTCACGATTCAACGCGAAATGCTGCTGTCTGGATCGGATATAATAGAAATTTTGATGTTTTTGGTTTCGCATGAATTAGGTGAACACGTTAGTTTAGTACGACCTCGTAAGTGTTTTCAAGTAGCGTGTAAGAGATCATGTTTTACTTAATCTTATTTTATTTTCTTTCGGTGCGTAAATGACAACTGGTTTACTTTAGCAACAATGAACTACTTGAAGAATGATGATAAAATCGCTGAATAATTCCAGCGAGAAACGACAATCTGTGCACTGCAATTCGTTTTGTCATAAAATACATCAATATATCCAGTTATTCTCTTTCTTACATGTAAACGGTAGTATGTCTGCTTGGGTTGTATTGGGTCTAAATTATTCATGTTTATTTGATTCTTTTTCGAGAAGCATTTGTGCATTATTATCTGTTATCTAATCCTTATTGGGGCTTTCCTTTCAAATGTAGAAAAAAAACAGATAACGCACAGCACACGTGTATTCTGGTATACTATCTTGTGAATATTGAATATTTTTTTGCTTAAATGTACACAAAGATATCTAATTTATGGACAAGTCTTACGTAAGCTAAAGGCATTGAAATATCGCATGCGTTGGACATTTTGGAATCGATTCATCATGGACAACATTTCTGGCCAATTTCATTTACATTCACCCATATTATTTAAGGCAAATACACAAATCCATTACGCAATTCTATAAGACTTACTTCTTTTTTTTACTTACAGAAATTAAAAAGGACAAATTGACTAATTCGAGTGGGAAATTTAACGTACCTCTAATCATTAACTAATTATTAATTTTCTTTTCGTTAATAATTCAAAACTGATTATTATTCAAGTAGTTGTAAAAAACCTTTGTGTTCAATACCACCGATTTGTCTACAATTAACGGCAAGATGCCGAAATATTAATCGGCAACTGATATTATCTGATACAACTGCACACATACAGGTTAATAAAGGGGCATTATAGTTTAAATTGATAGGCGTAAATCGGATTATATTAGAATTTATGAACGAATTATCATTTATAAATTGTTAGCTTGTAGTGGTGATGTTGGTTATTTGTGACAACAAGGAGCGCGAATCGCCGCGTAGACCACCAGCAGGATTCATTGAAACATCATCGGAGTATGTATTTGGTTATTAGACAAACTATTTAATGACAATAGAGATAATTTAAAATAAAGAAAAGCCAACACTCACTGCTTAAATCGTTCAAATAAGGATAAGCTTCTTTGTGTCATACATGCAGTTCGAAACGAATTGTTCAGTTGTTCAACAGAAGTAGCATACATTAAAGAGTTGTTAGAATAGCCATGTCTTTGGTAAATTGAATACTTTTTTGATGCCAAAGTAAAGTCCGATACGACAACAGAAAATTCAAGATGCATTAGGTTACATGTGAAGTACATGGAGGCCACATTTAGGTACCAGTTGCATATATATTATTAACATGTGTAAGACCTGTAGTAACAATCTAGTATCTATGCTTATCAGGCTATCCATGTATCATCGTCCTCCAACGTACGCAAATATTTGAAGGTAAAGCAGCGACAAAAACCAAGGTACCGTTACGATAAAGAACGACAAAAAACTGTACACTTGGGAACGCGATTTATACTGCAATATACACTCCCAGTGTGGTAACCAGTTAGGAGAGGAGGGGAGCAGCTCAGCGCATGGATAATTTAACATGAAAGACTGAATAAATTGAAGCACATTCGCACATGCAAAAGCTAAAATCGTTGACCTGACTAAAACAAAATTAATAAATTGATTAGGAACCAGATGGAAGGCGTTATATTCTTACAAACTACGAATCACTCACCTCTGTACAAAAAAACGAACGGATAAGCCACTACATAATTAATCGGAAAACTTGTATCATAAACGAACATCGGTTGCGCGGACGCTGATAACAATTACTTTAATCAATTTAGTAACAAATTAGTTCAGTTGTGACCAGAAGGAAAGACCAAAGGCAGCATGAACGCGAAGTATAATCTCATGCACATTCGTTTCGTGCTTACAGTAGGAGGTTTTATCGTCCTATTATCCCACATTCTTCGCCTAAATATATAGTGGTGAAAGGGCGTAATACCGGCTCCTACTAATGAGTCGCCAGTAAGCACGAAACAATTGTGCATGAGATTATACTTTCTGTTCATGCTGCCTTTGGTTTATCCTTCTGGTCACAACTGAACTAATTTGTTTCTAGGTTCGCAACACCTAATACATACTTGCATATATATTACATCTCCACAACAAACGGTACTTAATTACTATAATCAATGTTTCGATCTTGATATATACACATGCCATTTTATGTACATACATCTATCAGTATAAACAACGTATTGTATACTGCTGAAAAGGAAATTCATCCATTAGTCCGGTTTCCTCCTCATTGGAAACTCATCACGTACTGTCCAGAATTTTCCACGAACATGGATCAAACCTGAGAACGTCTGCTTCGGAATCTTGTGCTGTACTGAAAGAATTATTTTAATTATACTCAAAATTCAGAATTTTCTCTTTCACTTAATCAAATATAAATCTTTAAATGTTTTAACAAAGAATAATATATATGTTTTCATTTTTCATAAAGCTAGTGGGCTTAGTAATTCACAAAAACTTACCATCCCTCCTTAAATTGTTTTTAGAATAATAAACTATTAGTCATATTTAAGAGCAATGAAGATTTAAAATACTATATATATATATATATATATATATATATATATATATATATATATATATTTCACAATTCTACATAAAGCAAAATCAGAAAAATTATTATTTATTTATGAAGCCCTTTATATAAAACAACAAGCATCTAACCTTAATATTCAAAAGTTTCATCAACATGATATTCTTATCGACTGGCCATGAATAACAAAATTCAACAACAATCTACTAGTATCCAGTCAAGAACAAACAGGCCCTCGACTAGAATCAACAAACATACAATCGGATTGGCAACAAACTGAAGTGGAAATAACAGAGGCGCATACGGTGACAGAAGTTTCCAAACAATATGAGCGTTCAACACTGCAATCCACACTAGCGCTGTTACCATGTGGAAAATACAAATTTGCGCAACAAGGTGAAACGATCAACTACACTGGGAAAAATAGCACTCGTACATGTAACAGTGAACAATTCGCACAAATGGTTAATTCTCAAACCATCAAAACAATAATGACCAGATCTCAGACATCACTTTGCAATACTGCGAGAATGACCTTTACATGCCAACACGCACACACACAAACACAGACGCATACACACTTACCAATCAGCCAAAACAAGAAATAGAAGTAAAAGCGAGTCAGATTTGTTACCACTAGCATAATCAATTGAAAACCCAGAATGTATATAAATGAATGATTGTAGAGCGATGTTTAGTATTCACGAAATAAATGGCCTTTATACTCTTTGTTATTAATGTGTTCCTTCTCCTATAATATATATATATATATATATATATATATATATATATATATATATATATATATTCTTCATAATATTTAGTGCTTTCTGATTATTTCGAAGTTGATTTTAGGGAAATTATTATTGTAGATAAATGATTCGATTTTTTTCATAAATACTTAATACCACGAATATTCTTTGAATTTTGAAATATCTTGGGTCACAATTTAAATGTGTGATGGAAAACGTGTTTGATTTTACGTAGTTGTAAGAGTTATTTTCTGGGTAATTAGGAACTGAGTTATGCGTGAAATTGGGTGCGTGTCTTCGTGTAGACAGTTAATCTTCTATCGATGGATTGAGTTTTCACCAGGATATTGATTTTCCTCTGTTACATGAGCGAAATCATTTTCTGCGTATACATACTACCGTGTCTTAATTTTCATGATTTATGTTTATGGTCTGAACATTGCTGGGTGTTTAGTTTGCAGTATTATTCGTTTTTCTATTTGTGCAATACATACAAATATATTTCATAAGCAGAATAGTTCTCACTCACTCAACCAAATGGAAAGCCATGACATTTGTAAATGACAAATATATTTTTCTTTATGTTTTAACGGGTTAAATAGGCTCATTTATTAAAAATAAAACTATGTTTGATATATATATATACGAGTATGCTTGTGTGTTTAAAACTATCGTGATGGGTTAAACTTTCGTTTATGCTTTTTATATGAAGAATATAACAGTTGTATTTTCTTTAACATCTTATGTATTGGTCAATTTACATCATTTATATATCTCTGTGAATTTCTTCTTATGTGTACGGTTTTTCTGAACTACCAAATTTGGTTGTAAAATTTCTGATTTTTTAACTCTCGTAAACTTAAAATCCATGTATTTACCGCGAATATGCTGATGAAAATCATCAAAATCAAGTTTGCGATTTTGTGATAAACAACAATCCTATTTTATTTTATCAGCCTCGTAACACTGCAGATCTTCTGTCACTCGCACACACTGACGTTTTTTGGACTCCCAATAAGTTCGATCGATTGTTCGTAAAGCTTTTGAGTTATATGTAGATATTTTTTGGCGGAATCAACCCATGATTATCAGTGATGGCAGGATCCATTTATTCGGTGTAATTGTGACAGACCTGGAGAGATATTAGAATAAATGCCTATCAGTAATATGTATAAAATGTAATTCCTTAATGGGGTTTTAACAACCCTTTTCCAGTCGAAATTATTATCTGCTTCATTTAGAGTTTAAATTACTGTTTCTCACTGAAGTCCCCATTGCTTAATTGCGCGCATCTATTTTCGATTTGCGTAATTGCCTTAACAGGTTCTGAATATTAATTTGGTCATCCTAAAACGGGTTGACAGGCCTGAAAGTGTGGGCTTTAAATGGAGAGTGGAAATTTCGAATGTTGTTCAAGTGCTGAATGTTGAAGCGTTTCCGATTTAAATGACAGGAGATTTTGGCAGGATTATCTACGGTTAGAGCATTTCCTGGACGACGTTTTCTTTGGGCATTATATTTTATTAAAGAGATGAATGATGAATTTAGCATTGCAAGGGTTGCGATCAAGTAATTGGTTCTTGAACTTGTGAAATGTGGAATCGCACCGCTTACTTTCGATGGACTGAACTAGCCTGTTTTGAAAAATTCTACTTTTATTATTCAAACACCATCGTTTTTGAAAACGTTGCTCCAATTCATACACTCACAAATGGTCACGTATAATTTAAGACTGAATGTTATTCAATGAAATCAATTGAATTTCATCAAGGATGGAAATTTCTACATTTTGCTGATTTCCAATCTTCATCGTAATTCAGTTGTAACAGCAAAGAAAAACGAAAGAAATTCTTAATTGCTTATGTTCTGAAGTTCATTGTAAGTAACCGAAGAATTAAAACTTTCTAATGTAAATAATTTGCCTCAAAGTGATGGCAGCCCTGTATCATTTAAAATTTTGCGGCGTGCTAGCTTCATATGTTGCAAGGCCGCGATTTGCGTACGCGGATTGTCGCTTTGCACTATCTGTTTCGCAAAGATCCGATTGATCCCCATTTCCAAGTACGCATCTGTTTTGCCTTCGATCAGGCTGGGTGCGTAGTCGTCCCTTTCTGTCGAAGGTTAGTATGGACGATGTTGAAGTCTTCGGAAGAAAGGGACGAATACGCACCCAGCCTGATCGAAGGCAAAACAGATGCGTACTTTGAAATTGGGATCAATCAATATGTTTCTTGCTGACAACTGTTTTGGGCAGCTTTCAATTACTGATGATTGGTTCAAATTGTTACTCTACCCAAAAATATATACTCGATAAATATTGTATACCGGCGTACATCGCAGTTGGGACATTTTTTGCCAAGTAGCGACATGAGCGCGCCCAACAACTTATCATTACCAATTTTGCGCTTGTGACATAATATGAACGTCCAAAAGGGACCAAATGACTTAACAGTGTCACAGTCAGTCCGTTTTTAGTGCAGAGGATCGGTTGGAACACAAAAAATGTCTTTCTCCGTCAACACAAAAGCTTGAAAACCATGCAGCTTGCATGATATCCTTCTCGAAGTCCAGTCCTTTACAAGTAGCAGTGGGAGGTGTTATTACTGCGCTTTTTAAGGCAAGAGTAAATTAACTTTATCTACCCGTGGAATTCCTGATATTGCAATAAATGATGCCACAATGAATTATATTAGACGCTCGCAACCAGTACACAAATTGAGACAAAAACAGTTTGAAATGCAAAAATAATAGACGACAGAGCAATAGTCGTTAGCGCAGGAATCCAATTATTCGATCTAGCTAAATTTTATTTTTCTGAACATTAACTGCATAAAAGCTCTACCACTAATATATTCTTATAATATTGTAAGACCAGGCATTATTCTAAATCTTGTTGAGCTGCAAAACGTTAAGGAAATCGATCGATAACAAATACAACAAAATACCTCTAAAATGAGGGTAAAGAAAATTTTTCTCTTTTTATCTCAACAGATGAAAACCTAAAAGGAGGGCATTAATTGAGCCAGTGCAGCATCCGTGATGTGATCTCTGATCCTTGAAAAACCAAACATCGACGGATTACCAGAATGTAGTCGATCTCGGCTAGGTGCCATGAAAGCTTCAACTTTGCATTTTAATAAGCTCAACACATTGGGGAAATATGCCCTCATACATCTTAACTTGATTCAGGCTAAGAGCATGTTCGGATAGTTATGTGCTAATTTGCACAGCTAGTTTTGGGCGTAGTCAATCTGTGTACGGGTTTATTACCCGCGCAATCCTAACCTGATTTTCAAAAAAAATTATATCATCGACCATCTGTCAGATAAACGAACACCGTTAAAGTTCTCTGACTAAGTACGATAATTTTGGCAGAGTATTTATCGTTGTAAATTTGAAATACCAAGGACCAGTTTTTCTTTTCTCTGCCTAGCGTATCTCAAACTATCCAGTTAAGCCATATTTTTGCTACCACATTGGGTAAGAGAAAGATACACCCTATCTGGCTGGGCTATTCTTGTAGAAGGAGAGAAAAACAGATTGCCAATTTTCCACTTTCTTTTTCCAAATGATTATTAAAATCATAGAGACAATAATTAGGAGCACCTTGTACTTGTGTGATCGCCAGCAGCGACGCTGTGACCAATTCGAGGGACAGGAGCTCTCACATTCTAAATTTTGAGATTTAGAATATTTTTTTGCTTAATCGACTCGCGAGAACCGGCGAAGGCCTCGTCTTAGGTTGGTTTTAGCAAGTATTTCACACGCAGTCTAATTGTTGGACTTCACTTGTCAGAAGCTATTTGAGCCACCTTCACAAGAAGTATTAAGAGTGTCAAGAAATCAATCGTAGAACTGTTACTGCCTACGATAGGCTAAAATATCGGATAAACTATGATGGATTGCTGGAAACTTTGATGAGATAACCCAGCGATTTCATTGCCGAGTACACTAATATTCAAGAGAGCAGCCGGTCGTTCACAGCACATTGTACATTCGCTAATCAAGAAACATTTGGATGGGCGAAAGTCTGTAAGAAATGAGCAGAAAACTAGGTTCAGCGATGGGGCCTGAATAATTGTTTCGTATTCATGCATGTTCTTCTGGAACCCATTGTGCGGGAAACCTAGATCTCAGTTGATGTGTGTATTCAAATAGACCTATTTTTAGTCAATGTTAATTACGAATGCGCATATGTTTAACAGCATTTGACATTTTTACCTCGTTATCGTAAGGATAAAATTTTCAAAAAATGTTACATAACGACAAATCTGTTTTATTTTGTGCGAAGTCGCATTTATTATTTCCGTAGAATCATTCATAAGTCATCATTATCACAATCGGTTTCATAGCTTGTTTCGTACTTGCTATCTATACTTATCAGTGATAATAATGATTCTTTACTTTTGCCAGGTGATTGGACATTTCATTAATTCGCTGTTCTGTTCTCCATTCTTGTGTGTGATAGGGCATGACACGTGTTTGTGTGTCAAGATTTCAGTTTGATTAACCATAACATGTTCCTGTTATGTGATATAGTTGGATTATTTGTGCGCCTTTGTTTAATATAGGCAAATTTCTGCACTTTTGCTTTGCATTATGCTGTTTCTGGCGCCAAACATTAATGAGGTATGCTAGGTTTCGTCCTATTTTCATTCTTTTTGCATAGTTCAGTTTTATCGAAACAGGTTTGTTCTTATATAATGGACGTTCTGCACATGTTCACACTCGCCTCTGTTTGTCTATGAATGGACATGTGAACAAATATTTGCCAGAATCAAATGTTTGATTCGGGGTTTTCTCTTTTTAAACTTATAATGCATTTGTTCCCTAATGCGTTCTGTATCATGCTTCGTTTATTCAATTAACATTTTTATGTAGGTCGAAATATAGAGCAAAGAAATGTTAGTACAAATTATTGTGACCGTTTAGATAAAACGGGATTTGTATTTGTCTTAATCTTGCAAATATGATGTAAATATTCGTGTCACCACTCGCGCAATCAATATTTGCTTAATTTTATAACTTATGTGTAGCGAAAGTAGCAAAAAATTCATGTTCTTCACGGCATGGAAACTGCGTAGCCGACATTTACATTCAAGTATAATGTATGCGAATCTGCTTGAAAGGAGAAACACATATCTGATTTGCCACAACCAATATTTGAATTAGGCTTAGATCCTCGTATGCCAATTTGCTACCGTGCTCTGATGTTGGTCATAGAAAGTCGAAACGCGTCAGTAAATGTGACAGACGATAGTTTTGCTGATTAAATACAATTGGATTGGTGTTTACATCGAGCTCGCAAACTTGATCTAAAGGAATGTTGTCATCACTCGCGAATTCATCAATTTTTTAAAAAGAGAGATACCAATTTTTGATCAATTTCTCACATTTGATTTTGTTTCTTTCGGTTTTATCAACCAATATCGATTAATACAGTGATCAATTAATCTGAAAGCATCTTCCTAAATAACCGAGTAAATGTAATTGGCAATTGGGTCAATGTTTGCTTAACACAAAAAGCGACACTTGGAAATATGTTTCCCATTGTGCTTCGATCGTGCATACGACAAATCAAATACGAGATTTTTCCCTACTCGTTACTATTTGTGCAAAGATATAAATTAAGCATTTGTCTCGTGGATCACAAATATGGCCTGTCAGTTTGTACGATTTTTTAAATTTTTTATTTATTTCTCGATAAATATCATGTGTTTAACTAAATTTTACGCACACACACACACACACATCATATTTGATTCAAGTACATTTACAATTTCAATTACATAATAACTTAGAGCTGGTGTAACCTGGCGTTTAGGAAGAAGATATTCTCGAATTCATGGAGTATGCTGACGATATGTCAAAAACCATACTTTTCTCTTATGTTATCTCAATTTGCTACTATAAGATAGAGCTGAAACTTATTACCGTTTTAAGTGACATCACCACTGTTCCAGCTGAGTGGAATTGTTCTACTTCTATCAATTCAAAAGCAAATATATCATGCATGTTTTAGCAAAATCTTAGTAAAATCTTATTTATTCCGCACGTGATTTACTGATGATATATTTGCTATCGGGTGTATCAATTTCTTTTTGTCCAATGTCTAGACAGTAAATGTAATACGAATGTCTCCGAAGAACGCAACTTTTCTTCACGCTGACATTGAAAGTTCCCTTCTATCTTATACGTAAAATCATCATCATCATCATGCACAGCAATAAAAATGTCATTAGTAACTAATTTTTCACTGCCATATAACACTGGGATGAATAACTAAAAACAATAAATTTTGTTATTAACGACAAAAATAATAGTTTAGGCGCACACATTATTAGAGAGATTTAGATTGGGTTGGACATGGTCCTTATAAGTATATTTATAGATAACACACAGAAATAAGGCAAACTAAACCTCTGCATAATACCATTATGGCAAAGTCTCTAATGCAAGTCAATATCGACATTACAGCTTCCATGCGGTTTTCACAGTATCACGGCATAAGCATACCCAAACCTCGCAGCTAACTCTACATAATTAGAAAAGAGTTAAATAATTGATTGTACCAGAAATCTGCAACAAGGTCGCTTCTAAGCTTAACGTGATGCCACATCGCGCAGGGTTACCGGCCAAGAAATTTGCTAGGCATGTGGAGCCTGTACTGGCGGATGAGTAGGTCCTATACTTGTTTCTGCAATGCATTTTTGTATGTACGTATGTGTGTATTTATGTAAGTATGTATGTATGTACGTATGTATTTATATATGTATGTATGTATGTATGTATGTATGTATGTATGTATGTATGTATGTATGTATGTATGTATGTATGTATGTATGTATGTATGTATGTATGTATGTATGTGTGTATGTATGTATGTATGTATGTATGTATGTATGTATGTATGTATGTATGTATGTATGTATGTATGTATGTATGTATGTATGTATGTATGTATGTATGTATGTATGTATGTATGTATGTATGTATGTATGTATGTATGTATGTATGTATGTATGTATGTATGTATGTATGTATGTATGTATGTATGTATGTATGTATGTATGTATGTATGTATGCATGTATGCATGTATTTATGTATTTATGTATGTATGTATGCATGTATGTATGTATGTATGTATGTATGTATTTATGTATGTATGTATGTATGTATGCATGTATGTATGTATGTGTGTATGTATGTATGTATTTATGTATGTATATTTCTATGTATGCATGTATGCATGTATGTATGAATGTATGTATGGATGTATGCATGTTTGTGTATGTATGAATATATTTATGTTTGTATTTATGTATGGATATACCTTATTTATGTGTGGTTGTATGTATGTATGTATGTTTGCATGTATGTATGTATGTATGTATGCTTGTATGTAGTTTTGTATGCATGTATATATGTATGTGTGTATTTGTTGCGCTTGTTGATGTATGTATTTATTTATGTATTGCATTTGTGTGTGTTAGCATATACGTATTTATATATTTATGTATGTATATATGCATGTATGTATGTGCGTACTTATGTATGTTATTATGTGTTTTTGTGTAAATGCATTTATATATCGATGCAAATATGTATGCATTTATGTGTATATGCAGTATTTGTTTATGTATGAGTGTATGTATATATTTATTTATGCATGTTTGTTTGTTTTTTATGTATGTATGTGTGTCTCTATGTATTCTTGAATGTATGCACTTATATATATATGCATGTTAAGATCAAATTTATTAAAAGACAGAGATTGATGAGGAGGGATCTTGTTACTATGCCCATATTTACCTGGATAACACACATAAGTAAGGCAAAATTTACTTCTATATAATACAATTATAGCCAAGTCAGCTTCAAGGCAAGGCAACATCAGAAATACAGCTTCCTTGTGGTTTCCACAGTTTCACATTATAAAAATGGCATGCAAATGAACAGTGTTGTGTATATACATGCCTATCTATTACAAAAAATGCATGAATGCTTGGTTTGTGCAACTAATACTACATTGACAGCTGCGCACCCTGTATATTAAAACTCTCGATTACATTATTTGTAATTATGTCGTTAATATTCATCTACTCACGTGTGCAGAAGTTTTCCTATTAAGTATGATCTGTTATTCATTTTCTTTGCCGTTATTTATAAAATAATTATTGTGATTTTTCAACAGCCATACAAGCTTGTCGAATGCTCACTATTTCAATAGCTTCTAGTATATAAGGAAGATCGTGTAAAATGTTTACGCTATTAATATAGAACTATTACATTTATACTTTTAAATCCATTGTGCCAAAATGATGCAGAATCTGTTTTAAGCTGTTTTTGTTTAATTTTTAACACTAATGTTAAGCTACATATAAACATTTGTTGTACATTGCAGTGTATGTGTAATAATAATACTATTTTCTGCTGCAATACTTTACCGCAGTTCTTCTGCTGTTATCTGTTCTTACGTAGCAACATTCATACCTAATTGACTAAATCGTGTTGATGGTTAGCATATATAATTAGATCATGCACTGTCGGACGAGAACCGGTGTGTTCAACGAGGCATGTTCGCTACCATACGGCTCGTAGTGGACATGTATTAGCAATGGCTGGCGGTCTTTGATTGTCGTAGCAGCACTGGTAGTAACAATCTTGCTGAGAATAACAGGATGAAACTGTCCCATAATGGTTGAAGCCTCGAATCCAAATTCCATGTTGTCAAAATATAGTGTAAAATTGTTAGTGTGGAATGTGAACAAGTGAGATGGAAGCGGAGGGCGAGTTTAGCCTGATGAAAAAGAACTGGCGAAGGAATCTTCAGAATCCATTGTTGCTGGAAGATTTTCCTCGTGATCCTTAGATGACAGACAATCTAAGCAAAGATTAACTCTGAATGTAAATCAAACATCTCCACTAGGCATGAACAATATATTGCTGCTTAACGCAAAAAATAACCATTGAAACTTTTCTAAGCTTTGTACCATTGGAACATCTATGCTTAAATCTTGATTTATTGCTATTTATGAGGATGATAATGATAGTGCTCACGATTATGACTCTGATGACAACTACAATGAGGATTATAATGAGGATTATGGTGATGTTGTTGTTGTTTTCCTCAGAAGGGTTCGTCAAGAGCAACAGAATTCAAATAGGAATTCTCAGGCAGGTTTTCAACTCGAATTCATGCCTTCGTTACCCTCTCGGTTTGCGCCACCGTTCGACTCGGCTGTGCGCGTCATTTTCTGCTGAGCTATCCATAATGATTGTTTTTCGGTCAACATTGGTTGACCATTGTTATAATGACTGTGTTCACACCAGTGGGGATATTTAGGCAGCTCTTGCGATTGTTGTCGACATTTGACAAATATGCGGATATGCCTCGGCCTTTTAAATTGTTGGCGCTCTAACGCTACCACGAGCGGAAATCGGTGGTTTTGACCAGGACTCCGACCTTGAATGTACTGTCGGTGCAGTTAATTTTACGGTTAAAGAATAGGAGTTCCAGTCATAATGTATTTTGATGAGGTGTCCACAGCTAAATGCTCAGAAAATAGTCGGTGTAGCTGAATATGGATCGGAAACATAAGATCGTGCTGAATGGCACTCTGCTGCCAATTGTTAACCGATTCGTCTGGAATAGGTCGTCCGTTTATTCGAACACAAGCCAAAATTTTATTCGTCAAGAATATTTTCGGTTCTTCCTTATGACAATGACAGGTGCAAATCGGCTATATCTGCCAGTAGAAAGGTAACATTATCAATTGGTGCATTTGCTCGGTTTAGTTTACGTTATTTCTGTCTTTGTGCCCGAAACCATTTATCAGTTGGGACATTTTGCCAAATTACCAGTTCTTTTCAGATCCCCTTTTATATAACGTCACAAATAAAACTTGTTAAAGAGCGCTTATCACGCTACATAATTTACTGTTCATGAAGACAACTTGAACATTCTCATTGTTTATCGGAATAGATATAGTCATAGCAGAATCGAACAATAATTATCAATACTGACAGAATCAAATTATTTGGTGTTATTTCGACAGAGCTGGAGGGACCACTCAGAAATCAATGTACAATGTAATCCCTTAATCGATTTTCAACAAACCTCTCCTAGTCGAAATTATTGTCTGTCTCCTGTACAGTTTAAATTGCTGGTTCGAACTGATTGCCTGTTAACTTAAATGTACCGATCAACAGAATCTATCAACTGCTGTCCGAGAGTATACATTATAATGTTTGTATCGGTTACTGACACAATAGCCATAGTGTTAGTATCATTTACAGACTCGGTATATATATTATATAGTGTGAGTTAGCGTTGAAGTCGCATTGTCGTAGACTATACGATGTTAGCTTCACTATTACAGGTTTACACATTCGTCTAGGAGATTGTACCGTCCTATTATTCCACATTCTTCTACCAAATATATAGTGCTTAAAGGGCGTAATACCGGCTCCTACTGATGAGTCGCCAGTAAGCTCGAAACGAATGTGCATGAGATTATACTTTCCGTTCATGCTGCCTTTGGTTTATCCTTCTGGTCACAACTGAACTAATTTGTTTCGAGGTTCGCAACACCTAATACATACTTTAATATATATTAGTTCTCCGCAACAAACAGTATTTAACTGTTTTATATTGAATTGAATAATGTCCTGCTAATAAGTTGAATCAACAAATGCACTTTTCATAAAGTCATTTAACAGTTTTACGTATTCATTTCAGGCTTTTTGGCATAGGCTCATCTGTAAACCACAATGTGGAAGCATATGTATATTTATTTATGCTTGTTAAGCGTAAACTGTCTTTCTTTTTTTCAACTGAGACCTCAAAATATTTCGAATAAATTACAGTTCAAATTAAAAATAGCGCAGGCCTATATCTTTCAAATTGTAGCAGTTGTTTATTGTACATTAGGACTTGAAGGCAACGCATCATGCTTCAAAAAGTTACCAGTGCCTACCCTCTGTCTAAAGCGTAATACATCGGATTCTGCATAAAAATTCCAACATAATAAATGTTATGTATTGCAACGTACTAGAAAAACAACGTTTTCGGCTTCACAAAATTATTTATTTATTCAAAGTTCAATATCATTACTCATGTGTAAACAGCTCTTCGAAATTTAGAGGCTGACAACTTTCTAGTACTTTTTTACGCGTGGAGATTCTCGAACAACCAAACTTTTGTGAGGCCAATTACCGGTTTTAGGTGCCGTCTGCAGTTTATACATTAAAACTCAAACACAGATAATGGAATGTGCAGCAACTTACAATAAAAGTATCAACTGTGACCTTATATTAGTTGCCTGATTTAAAGGTTTGAAAATCGCAAATCTCAGGAATAAAACCGCGCGTTAGGTCTTAATTCTAACTTTTATGCATTAAGGTTTTAATAAACAAATGTATTGTATAGCTACTTCCAAGACATTGACGGCACCTGGTTTTTAATACGAATAAATAAATAAACGCATCAAAATTTGAAAATATACATAGAAATTAAAGAGGAAAGAACAAATCATCAACGAACGTTTTTTTATATCGATTGAACATGAGGATTCGTAAACAACTAGTCGCGTAATTACGTGTTTACCAACCTGACGCTGACTGCTTTGGTATATTATGAAAAATTATTTTAAATTTAATCTAAACCTTTGTGTTAGCATATGCTACCGTCACGTGTGTACACATGGCCTGGCGACTGGACGGGATAATTGATATGTCCATCAGATGCACTTTACATAGGATTTGACAAAGAACTGTTATGTAGACTGTTGTTTGCTATTCTAAATTCATATTTTGTTTATGTATATATATATATATATATATATATATATATATATATATATATATATATACTTGTGTGTTTTTGTCTACGCTATATTCTTGAATATAGAAGTGCATCACGTTATTAAAATATCTAAACTAAATTTACAATATGTACATTTGCGCTGAAAAGTCAATAGAAACTTGCTTAATTATTTGCTTGAAAATCATTTGATATGAATTGTCTAATATAACTGTGGACTATGTCTCTTCCTTTATTTAAGTTAGCTTTTGATTTAATGGTAATAAAAAGTTCCGATGTCACAGCCAGCTCTGATTCTTCATCAAAACAGCCCGCACGTCTTTCTGCTTCAGTTGCTGCGCGAAATTTATTTTCTCATTCAAATCGAACAGCAACTCTCTCGCTATGTCAAATTTTCTTTGACCGATATCGCTATTCCGTGTCATTTTCTTTGCCTAATGCGTTAATTATATAGACATATAAGTGGCTTAATTTTTTTGTTTATTTAGGCGGTCTTTCATACTAAGCGATTCATTTATAAAAACAAATTCATTTATTCTTTAAAGGGATTTTTCGTGTTAAAACTATTGTAGCATCCTTATTTAAATAGTTATGATGATGATAATAATAATAATAATAATAATAATAATAATAATAATGATGATGATTATGAGGTTGTTGATGATGACGACGAAGATTATGATGAGGGTGAGGATGATATCACCATTTTGTATTAAATGGAATAATTAATTAAACTCGATGATGCACATCTCGGCATTCGACTAAATAAAAGTAAAATATTTTTGTTATTTATGTTTTGCTCGCTTTCTAGCTCAACATATTTTTCACACTGAATTGTACTTATATTTTTAGTTTTAAATATTATTTAAATCAATTTTTCGGGCTTTAAATAATCATCAAATTCATTTATAAGCAATCGCACATTATAGCATACCATTCATCGTTTACACATACCTTGTTTAATGCGGAATAAGGGATTATTCCAAGTGCGCAATCTGGAAATAAAATTTGTATTACTTTCCGTGCAATTAGTGACTACTTGGTCTTTAATTGTGTATTAGTTGGTGTGCACCTAATAACAAGTTAGTTCAAATAGGACCAGAAAGGTAAACCAAAGTCAACATGAACGAAAGGCATAATCTCATGTATACGTGCATTGCGTGCTTACAGGCGACTCATCAATAAGCGCTGGTACTACGCCCTATACCTACATTATATTTGGCCAAGGAATGTGGGATAATTTCATAGTACAGGCTCCTATACGAATGTGTATACAAGCAAAAATGGAGTTCACTTCCTATAAAGTGTTCGACAATGTGACTTAAAATACAACTCTCTCTATATATATAATATATATCAAGCCTCTAAACGTTACCATCACTATGGTTGCCGAGTTGATACATAGTACCAACACAATGGGTTTCGAGACATGCGGAATTTCACTAATATTTAGTACAAAAACTATTTCTCAAGAACCTTTACTCCTGTAACTCTATACATTCTAGGCTTGATCTGTATCAGTTATCACATTTCGTCTGAGGTTTCACCGGTAAGCATGAAACGCACATGTGCATGAGATTAAGACTTTCGTTTCTGCTAACTTTGGTTTATACTTTTAGTTTTATTTGAAATAAATATTTACTAGGTTCGCAAAACCTAATATATAATTGTACATATAAGCTCTCTGCAACAAAATATGTATTACTATTATACATTTAATTAAATTATGTCAAAATTAACACAAAATTAGATGGCTGATGTCGATCAGGACCAGAACGTAAGTATTCACTAAAATTACAGGTGTTTATGAGTTGTTGTTATTCATAATTTTAGTTAAATTTAGCATTTCTTGAAATCTACTGTGTTGGTAACTTTTACGATTTGGCATCTATAGTTTTAGTACCGTTCACAGGCTCGGTATATAGTATATATAGTGAGTTGGTTTTGAAGCCACATTGTCGAAGAATTTATATTAAGTTAACTCCATTAGTACTTGAATACACATTCGTATAGAGAATTGTATCCTCCTATTTTCTCGCATTCCTCATCTAAATATATAGTGGTTTTAGGGCGTATTATCGGTTCCTGTTGATGAATCGCTAGTAATCACGATACGCATTTGTACATGGGATTTTAACTTTCGTTCATTCTGACTTCGGTTTACCTTTCTGTTTCTATTGGATCTAATTTATTACAATGTACGCAACACGTAATAGTCAATTGCTTGTATTTTAATTCCACACAATAAGCAATATGTTCATAGCTTTTAATGATATTTAAATATTTAAATTAAAATTATCATGAAGAATTTCTGTTTAATTAACATTTAATGTTTCTCTGGTCGTTCTGCCAATTTTAACCAATAATAGGCAATTCTACGTCAATAGTTTCTTTTGGTAATTTAGTAATGGCTACCTCTAACTTTACGATTTTTGTTTGCCATTATGTCTAGATATTTATAGCTTTCGAGTATGTTAGGTAGATATGGTCAATCGGTCTTCTTTTGTGCTAGCGAAATGAACGTTCATTTCTCGTCACTCCATGACCGTTACACATGTGCTTCAACAAATGAGCTGCTTACATACATTTTATCCCCTATAACTATGAAGAGAGAATTGATGCATTCTATACCAATTTCCTGGTTGAATAAAGCCTATGTAATATATTTCTTTAAATTACTACAATTAAAGTATGTCCTTCGATTCATCCCGTTAATGAAACTTTAAATCCTTTAAGTCATTTATCTCACACTATTTGATTTGCAACAGTATCTACAAGTCAAGCAGAAGATACTTTATTCATTTGTAAAATTTTGGTTTGCGAATTTGTATGCTTATTATCAAGCCCACTGCTAATTTTGTGACAATTAGAATTCACGTATATATATATATATATATATATATATATATATATATATATATATATATATATATATAATGTATTGTATGATTATTTAGGCAAAGTAAGCACATCAAATAATCAAGAGTATGTTTATTGTTGATAATTGCTGTTTATTTCGATTTGACTTAGCTACACATTACAATCTTTCAGTTTTGGTTATTTTTCACATTCATTTGATTAATTAAATGAGACAAATATAGATTAGAGTACACTTATGTGTGTATAGGTTGTTTTGTGCGCGAGGGGTGATGTGGATATTTTTGTGCATACATGTGAGTATAAGAAAATTTGTATTAGGACCGGATATTTGGGCAGACAGTAAAAATACTTTATGAAGTAAAATAAATATAAATATCTTGAATGAGGATACCACATTTTTCACAATTCTTTTTTTTTCCTGTGGGTTTGGTGTCAACCATGAAGATGGGATTGGAGTTGAAGTCCCGAAAATCGGGCAAAAATTCGGAAAATCCGGTTCCGACATCATTTTCAGACATGCAGCTGATGGACGGCTTCAGAATGAGGGTAGAAGTTGGAAACCATCCATCGTGGCCAAATAAGTTCCGTGCAACTCGAAATGGAATTGATTCAAGATTGTACCGTCCTACAAGTGCTATCAAATTTCCCGCTCAAGAATAAGGCGGAATGAAAACGAAAATAAGGACAGTGCTGCGCAATATACAACAACATTTAAACAAATATAATTGTTAGTATATAAGTAAAAACTGTGCTTACTGTGCGGCAGTGTGGCTCAATAATTAGAGTCGAAGGTTCGAATCTTGTCTGTGGTAAACTTCTGGGCGGTACTTGAAGAATTCCCAATAATTATGAAACTGCTCTACTGAATGAATTGTCTTTTCTATATTTTACATTCCTTAATATAAACTGACAAATCCATATATGTGTTGGTGTTTATATCAAGATTGCAACTTTGATTAAAATAAATTAAGAAATTACTCAGTTTTACTTGTATTTCCTTGCAGCAGTCGTATTATTGTTGGTGGCTAATTGCGTGTTGATTTGTGAGTACGTATGGGTATGTGTCTCTGTGTTTGTTTGTGGAGGTGAAGGAGTCAGTTTTATTGTGATTCAAGGCGGTGTTTGAGATCCTGTTATTATAATATTGATTGGTTTAGTTTTAAACTGGCTTTTGCTTTAATCGCTATTGCTTTTACGAATTGCCCTTTTGCCTCCGCCAAAATTTAACTTTTATATCGCATTTTTGGTTTCCTTGATGGCAGCGCAAGTTTTTTTAGATTGTAGTGTTCATCGCTTTTTCTATTGTGTAATTTTTTTCACTGCTAATAATGAGAGATATGCATTTCTCGATGCGAGTCAAATGGGTGACTGGATTTCCCTGCATACACTAAAATTTGCTTTTCAAAAAGTATACCATTTATGCGTAAAGCTGCAATCGCGTTGATTCAAAACTTGCTTTCTATTTATAGCAAATATATTTTACTCTGAGATAACGATGCGTAATTTTCCATGTCATCGATGTTTCCAACAAACTGGCAAAATTAAACTAATTTCTTTTACAGCAAGCGAGTATTGCAATAGACTGTGAAGTAATCAAGTCAGAAGTGAGCCTTCTTTTCACTGGTATGACTAGAATTATATATTTTTTCCCAAGTGAGATAGGTACAAATGTTCAGCGTTATCAATATCGACAACGATATTTTATTTAGAAAACCAAATGTGTACATCATTCAATGAAAGGCCAATTTTAAGCTCTGAATGAGAAACTTCGCCAGTAATTGTCATTATTGTTTAAGCGCCATTGAAAATAAAAATTTGCAGTTGTACAGATTTTTCATATTTTTTTAGCTACGCCACTTGCAGTTAAAACTGTAATAATGACGAATACACGGAATCTTGAATATATCTTATATTAATTATAGACAAATCGTAAGAGTAAAATTTCCTGTAATAATATCCTACTATTTATCTCGTCACAAAATTATTAATTAAAATATAAATATAAATAGACTGGCATGTTAATCCTACTAACATCGCACTGAAGGTTAAAGTCGGAATATAGGTTCTTTAAGAAGTCTGCGTCAGAGGTGAAATATCTGAGATTTAATAAGGAAAGATAATATAAGGTTGAAATAAACACTAGCTTACCCTAGATAAGAAGTAAAAGTGTATTTGTAAAACCTTTCAGTTTAGACCAAGGGAAGCAATTTTTGCGTATTTATACCAGATTTTCGAAAGTAGATCATTAAAATTTTATTTGGCAATACTTAAATTTGAATACGTTTGAATGCCAATTTCATCAGTGCAGTTAATAAGAACAAGCAAATTCTATTTTTAAAAACTGAAAAATTTCTTTTATCAAACTTTTTAATTGAAATATTATTGCAATTAATCTTAATATTTTCTTATGGAAAATAATATTCATATATTTATATATTATTTGCTGTGGAGAACAAATATATATGAAATTGTGTACTAGGTATTTCGTACCTAGTTGCGAATTCTTTCAAATAAGAACCAAAGGATATACCAAAATCAGCGTGATCGAAAGGTATGCTCTATTAGACACATGCGTTTCTTGCTTCTCTACCGTCCACCTGCCCACATTTTTTGACTAAATATATAGTGGATATAGGGTGTAGTACCGGCTCCTACTGATGAGTCGCCAGCAAGAACGAAGCGCATGTGAACATGAGATTATAACTTTCATTCGTGCTGACTTTGGTATATCATTCTGGTCCTATTGCAATTTAAACACAAGTGAAAATTTATATGTCTACTTGTGAAAGCATAATTAAGCACAGTTTATTATCTACAAAATATATAATATTCGCAGTTCAAAACCAAAAATAAAATTAATTTTCGGTGAAAAGACTTATTCTTCTTTATGTGGTGTGAAATCTTTTCATTTTCTGCATTTACTTAGCTGAAAAGTCTAATAATTCAAAAGTGTCTTTTAAGACTTCCATTAAATAAAGTGATAACTGAAAAGGAAACATATCGTCGTGTAAGAGGAGCATTACCTGTGTTTCTGTACGTAGACAAATCAATTAATAAGAATGCATTATCAATAGCTTCAGTGTAACAAATAGTTCTAGTTTAACATTTGCCAAAATATCCATTTAATATGCCATAGCTTCATTTTCCAGATAATGCCCTAGTATTAGCCCGAAATATAGATAGGGATCGAATCCACGGCATTACAAACATAGAGCTCATCTCCATCACTCCCGTACTCTGGCTGTGGGTGGGTTGTATGAATCTGGACCTAGTATTTTAGAATGGGTAATAATGCGTATATAATGTTCAGGTTCTATCAATAATGCATATTGACACAAACAAATTCTGACAGAATGCTTGTCTTCATTTTTAGCCGTTAATTAAGTTATATAATGAGTACACCAAATTATTTTTATGCGAAATAAATGGTCGATAAACCATAATTTATCATTTATTTATTTCTAATTATTAACTTAATCAGTTAAATATGGTAACATTCTTCGTGATTGCCGAAACCTCTCTAGCCAGTAACTATTGTACCCCAACCATTTGCATCGCAATTTTAACATATGGCGCGGTATTTATTGAGAGGTTCTTAATAAAAACCGACTAATATACACTGCTTAGCATAATCAGCTCGTCAGATGTAATCGTTGAAAATTATTTTCCTCCATATTTAGTATTTAATTGTAATACTGTCATGGCTGATATAAATGATCCAAGGAACAAAAGCGAGAAATGTCTTGGGTTAAGGACAAAACATATTTTTGCTGACAATAAGAAAATTACAGAATTTCGGGAGATCAATCTATTTCATGTGTCATTTTTTGTGTATTTTGAATGTGAATATCAATAACAGTCAGTATTTCTAAGTGAATTTGCAGACAAAAGTTTATTTAGATACATACTTTTTAATTTGTTATATCAAACACCCTGAGATTTATGAAAATTCATTAAGAATCGATTTTTCAAATCAGTTTTCGTTGGAGATTTACGTTTGTGTGCTTTTACTTTGCTTAGTTATTGCGTTTAATTGTAATGTGAGTTGCAGTTTTATCATTTATTTTTTGCACGAAAGGTTTTAGAATATGAGAAAAATGGTCAAATTTGTCATACATTAATAAACAGAATATTAAATTTCTATGTTACATATTGTTTCGTATCAAACAGTTAAAAGTCTCATACCGTGAACATATTGTGTATTAAGTAACTGGTTGACAAATCTTTCTAAATCGCTACAGCCGTTGTTTATAGGATTCATGATTCACAGATGGAAGTGAATTCAACTTCTAAATCGCGGTTTCCTTTATTTTGGGGAACTCGCCATCAGAAATCAGTATTGCTAGATAAGTTTTAATTAGCGATATAAACTTAATGTTTTTTGGTCTAATTTATTAGATATTATTGCGGCTTTCTAAGCCATAATTTCAAAAATAATTCAGTCGCAGAAAATTCTGGCTAGTACGTGATGAGTTCCTAATAAGGACATAACCGGTCTATCGTATGAATTGGGTTTATACTGACAAATGTATGTAAATAATGAGTCGGATGTTTATATCAAGATCGAGACTAGATTAAGTTAATTCTAGCTAGTTTTTTTACAATAAAATTCATGATATTTTTTATTCCATCTAAAATAATAAGCTTCCTATTTATAAAATCAATCGAAATGTTACTATTTAATTTTAAATAGAACTTATTTCGGCTGAATTAGCTCTAAATAACATCTAAGAGTTATAAAGGAAAAAAAACAAGTGGGGTGAGTGTTAAAAACCTATTTCGACTGGAAATAATATTATCAGAATTTTAAATTCATCACCCGGCACAATATCGTTCAAGGAAAGACTTATTGTTATTGTGACATTGGTACTAATATCTACTTATGTCAAGTTTGCAGACTTCAATTGGACGTTAATTTCATACATTATTCACCCAGTTGCATAGCATTTCAGAACTATATCTGTTCTGTGAACTGACGTATGTAAACCTTTCTTGATTTGTGAGTCATATGCAAAAACGTTTTACGAATTCAGGTAGTTTGATCGACTAGCTGTGTGGTATTGAATTAAGAAATCATTGCTTGATATAAATACTTATTTTGACCAACCGCGCAATCGATGCTTGCTTTATTCAATGTAATACTTGAATGAAAATATTAGATGGCAAAACTTTAGTACTAATTTATTGATAACTCAATTTCCTAGTTTTCGAACATTTTTAACTTTTCAGTATACGGGCATTTTATCTGCATCGAATTCTTCACAACTGTACAAATAACAATTTGATTTCAATATCCAGAACATTTATACTAAGACATTAAACATTTCACCGACGAATAATATAAGAGAAGAAGATTTTGAGAATTTCTTCCATAAATTAAATTTCTAATAGGCCTTAATCATTAATTTGATTTACTGTTATGAAGAATAAACATTTATCTTATTCTTATTGGCCTCAACAAGGTGTTTGCATCCACTGTCTTCAATTTGACTCCGAATATTTCGACTTCCGGTTGCGGAAGCCTTCTTTGAAGTGAAAGTACGTCCCACGCACAATTTGACAATATGTCAAGTAGAAAATTTAGTTTAACTATCTCATTTGTACTTATTGCTAGATCTTTTAAGCATAACTGTCTTTTCACTAGCAATAAGTATAAACGAGACAGTTTAAACAAAATGTTTCACTCGAATTATCGATTGTCAAATTGTGTGTGGGATGTGCTTTCCGTTGAAAAAAGACTATCGAAACCAGAATTTGAAATATTCGTAGTCTAATTGAAGAGAGTGGATGAAAACACATTGTTGAGCCCAACTAAAAAAGGTAATTAATCTATTCCCAGGCGTGTTGCATGTTTTAAAAAAAAAGAATTGAACATGACTGATTTCAATTACTAAACAGCATGACAAGCCAACTGAGCTGTACATTTGTTGTCATTGTACTCATCAATTAATTTTATTTTTAAAATAGTCGTCTCTTTCATTCACCAGGAATGCTGCAGAGACTTCGAGCAATTACAATCCGCTAAGTCAATCGCTTTGGTTAATAATCCGTAGAAATTGGGTTCATTGTTGCGTTTTCAAATTCAGCTAATGATGCATCATCGGAAATACTCAAGGAATTTAAAAACATTTCTCTGATAATTAATATACAACGGATGTTTGTTTATACAACGAAATATAAAGGATAAGCTTCTTGTAGTGGAATAACATATATTAAAATCGAGTAAATTTCTGACGAAATAAAATTATAATTAATTTTTGCTTCAATTCATTGTAAATTTCTTACTTCAAATACGACTAAAGAAAGATTTTCCCAATATGTAACTAGTTATAATTAAGAAGACAGTTTGCCTTTTTGAAACTATGCATTTTTGCAATTATTCCTACAGTATTAAGCCTCACTGTTTATGTCTGAAAGCTTCAGCCTCTTTCAGCGCCGCGTTTGTCAATTTCGGCAGACTAAAACTATCATTTTTGGGGCCTGGTGTAACTTCTGTGCCGATCGAGTGAACTACCAAACCACTTGATTGCAATCAAAATGATATGATATAGGCTTTTCCAGTCCCGTGAACTCACTCATATTTCAAATAACTCTTAGAATATATAATTTTTAGGTCAGCCATTTTTTGTATTACTGATGTAAATTGAGAAATGCTTTTTGTATTGGAGAATTAATTGGTTATGAAAACTGATCTATACAAGAGAGCATAGGAAGTTTATTTCCTCCACGCTGAATCTCAATTCGACTAAAATATCTGGTCGTTGGTCTAATGAATTTGAAAAGTCACCAGTTTAAACTAAGTTAATGTACAATTTTTTGCAAAAGATATGTGTAATTGAATTAGTTTAAAATGGCGAATTGCTTATATGTGTGATTATTTATGTGAACGTTTTTAAGTACTTGTTCGTTATTGTACTATTTATCCTCTTTGCTTTTCAAAAGGTATTTTATAAGGCACCAAATATATTTTACTAAAATTGAGGTGTGCTGATATGATATTGACCCTTTATTAACATTGTTGTATTAGCCTGATTTTATTTTAAAGTTATGGTTCAACAAACATGTATTTCTCCTTTTAACTCACTCCTTAAATGGCTATTGATATATTGTGCATAACACAACTACGACCCGTACTAATGAATCACCAATAAGTGCGAAACGCAAGTACACCTGAAATTATTCCTTTTGATTATTCTCATATTGGCACATCCTATTGGTCCTATTTTAAATAAGTTATTTCCTAATACGCAATACATAATACATATTTGCAAATAAACTAGTTGTCTGCCAAAAAGTATACATAACCTGTAAAATACTAGTTTGTATGGGACCGGGAGTAAATCCGTAATTCGTCATTAACAAAGGCTATAAACGATTAACGCATACGTTTGATAATTGCTGGCTACTTATCACAATTTATTATCCCTACGCTACCATTTATTACTGAGTCAAGTAATGTTGGATAACCTGATGGAACGATCAAGGAATTGTTTTCATTTATACATTTTTTACATAATCAAATATTGAGCAATTTCAGAACGTCATGTTGTACCGACTGATGACCGCCAGTATGCACGAAACGGATGCACACATGAGATTTGAAGATTTTTCGTGCGGACGTAGGTACACCATACTTTTAATTTTACTTTACTTGTCCTAAACACTTAAAGGCATATTTTCTAGTTTTTTAATCTTATAAATCTCCAACAGGTTATCATTGGTTCAAATGTCAACGCAAAGTCATCAATAACTGACGTGTTGACCAAAATTTGTCTGTAAAATTTAATTGAAAGTCGACTAATTTTGCAAGCTCTGACTATTTGTTTGATTTACTGGCGCTATATATATCTCGACAGCATGCATAATAAAATTCTGTCGGAATACTTATATATATATGTATATATATATATATATATATATATATATATATATATATATATATATGTGTGTGTGTGTGTGTGTGTGTGTGTGTGCGTTGGTTTCTGACTGTTAATTATCGCAATATTTAACTGCTCACAACGCGTGGAAATTATTTATTTATTTTCGTTTGTAATCTCTATGCGCGAAGAAAAAAGTCGTCATTGATGTTGAAATTGTCTGAAAAGCCTGATTATCGCAGTTTTGAAGAAGGAACTCAAATATTTATCATTTTATAAACCAAAAGTTGTCATGTGCATTTCCTTCTTACGTTCCACTACCAAATAATTTTTCACTTCATTGTATAATTGTGCTTTCAATTGTACCGGATTCATATGCGCCTAGGACTGGCGTAGTGAAACAGGCATAGATGTGCTAAAGCCGGCTTTTCCCTGATAATTAGTTGTTAAAAGGTTAACGGTAAAGTGTTAATGCATTCCTTATAAACTTAAACCCTTTTAGACAATAAAATTCTCCTTCATAAGTTATTCTTATTTGTGATCGGTTTTGAAATTTATAGATTGTAAGTCGCTAAATGTCTTGTAAGAATATTCTATCCAGACGTACACAATAAATATATTAGCTAAACAGTGTTTTGATTTATCTTTTGTTGCCCATAACATGGGTAATTTAATAACTATCAGTTGTTTCAAAATACTTCATTTATAATTATGAGTTTGACTGTAAATTATTTATTTTAGTTTTGTCTTAAAGAAATATTGTTTATTTGAATTTTATTTTATGTGAAGTGTCATTTGCAGAAAGTGGTTTTTTTCAAAATTTTTCTTTTTCGTCTTTAAATCTTAGTTGCAATTTAAATAATGTGCCGTGTAGAATTGCAACAGTCAAAATTTAACCAACGATTAGTTAAGTAAAAATTAGTTTCGCTATCCTGTCATCCTCAAAATTTTCCACTTTTTTTCGTTGATGACTTATTTTTATACTATATCTCTGATTTAGTGGACAATAATAAATAGCAGCTTACAGATTGCTTAAATGTTTTACTGTCAACTGGACACATTCCCGTCTACGTGTCGATGTGCTCTATTATTATTATATGAATATATTCGGGAATTTCGCGCCACGAAGTATAAAAACTTATGCTATATTGCTTGATAGTTTCGCAATTTAAAAATGCTTTCGCGTTATGCATACGAGACAGATTATTCATCTTTAAGACAAGTTTTTATGTTGCATTCAAAGAAAAATCTGTGAAATGAAAAATAAACATTTTTGAAACCTCATGCACATTCGTTTCGTGCTTACTGGCGACTCATCAGTAGGAGCCGGTATTACGCCCTTTAACCACTATATATTTGGTAGAAGAATGTGGAATAATAGGACGGTACAATCTCCCAGACGAATGTGTAAACCTGTAATAGTGAAGCTAACATAATCTAAAGTCAACGACAATGCGACTTCAATGCTAACTCACACAATATAATATATATAACAAGTCTGTAAAGGATACTAACACTATGGCTATTGTGTTAGTAACTGATACCTTTTCTAAAATCGATGAGTACCGGATACTAACACTATGGTTTCCGAGTCGGTACATGATACCAACCTGATGGACATAAATTTATGCTAAATTTTACCCAAATTGAGAATTACAACAATTTCCGAACACCTGTTACTCCAGTTAAACCATACACTCTGGCCTTCATCGATATCAGTTATCACATTTCGCGATAAGCATGACATCATTCAATTCAATATATTACAGTTAAATACTGTTTGTTGCGAAGAACTAATATATATGCAAGTATGTATTAGGTTTTTCTAACCTAGTAAGAAATTAGTTCAGTTGTGACCAGAAGGATAAACCAAAGGCAGCATGAACGGAAAGTATAATCTCATGCACATTCGTTTCGTGCTTGGTAGAACGAATGTGCATGAGATTATACTTTCCGTTCATGCTGCCTTTGATTTATCCTTCTGGTCACAACTGAACTAATTTGTTACTAGGTTCAAAACCCAATAATATACTTCTTGTATATATATTAGTTTCAAATAAAAGTATTTAACTGTAATTTTTGAAACCTATTTGAATGACTTTGGCTAGAGCTAGGTCTTGAACTCCATATTTTTGCAAAATTAATGTTGATTCAAAATTTAGCAAGTAGTTTAAAATATAGTAGCTGGCATATCACCAATTCTGATGAAGTTTATGCCAACTTCACCATTAACAGTGCATTTATTAACTATCCTACATAAGATTATGCTTGTTGTAATGTTTTGTGCAAATGTTCAATTACAAAATTAAGCATTTATTGAATCTACGCGGTGTGATTAAAGAAATTTCAATCACTTTTGCAGTATCGAAATAATAAACGGTTACATTTTTTACAATAGCTTCATGACATTTAAAAATTCTGCCAAATACTTCTACTGTCAAGTTTGAAAACGTTATTAACAATATGGTTTAATACCAGTTAGCCTGTTTTTTGTTTTCTGTTGAGGAGCAATACATTTTGGAACGCCTCAGTAAATGCGAATGATGCCAGAATTTCAGTTATTTGACTGATTATAAATGGATGTGGTGCTTACTTGAACTGTGATAACAATTAAATGAGAATAATATTAAACTAATTTTACGTATGATCATACTAATAATAATATTATGCTACTACTATTAATTCTGCTGCTACTGCTACTACTACTACTACTACTACTACTACTATTACTACTACTACTACTACTACTACGGCTACTACTGCTACTACCACTACTGCTAATACTACTACTAATAATAATAATAATAATATTAATAATAATAATGATTATAATATTTTATTGTTAATAACGATAATAATAATAATTATAATTCTTTTGAAATGCGAGCTTTGATTGGATTCTATTTTCCACACTCTCTCTATGTTCAAATATTTCTATCTTGTTTTGATTTCCAATTTATATATAAAGATATGTTCATGAGTAGATATTTGAGAAGACCATGAGAAAGAAAATTTTCTTATATCTGATAAAATTTATTTTTGTTTTTACACACAAGAAGGGAACAATGAATAATTATAATATTAACATTATCAGCAATATGAATAATAATAGTGATGATGAGAACTTCTGCTACTTAAGTCAATAATAAATCTGTTGAAACAAAGTTGTCGCCCATCTGAATCTCAATGAAATCCGCAGAATAATTTAAAAAGCCTATTATCTAAGATTACTAGTTATTTGAAGAACTATATCGAGCAACCTATATGATTTATTAACGATCTAATCTAAGAGTGTAATATAATGCGTGAGATTAAGGCTGATATTTCTACCTTTGTTACCGCCTAATTTAATTATCCGTGTGCTTTTTTAAAATGTGTCAAATATTTATTCATTGATGACCGTTTTTCTTATGGTTTATAAATGGAAACTTTGCTTATGCTATTCATTATTTCTTTTACAAAAAATGTGAATTTGTGGTGTTCTAAACTTCGTTTGCGCGGCCTGGACATTGTTTGGCGAATCAAGGTGACTATTTTCTATAGCTAAGTTTCCTTTATTTTATACATTTCGGTACTCATTTGATAGATTTTTAATTAGTCGATGCCCCATCACATCAACTAGATATAATTATTAAAGCACATATGTGATGCCCACCTATCCAGCAGAAAGAAAGTAACGTTTGTGAACTCGATCAGTCACTAGTATAAAGTGTCTGATTTAATGAAAGGTTCTAACTTGCTTTATTTATAATCTATAAATCCTCGTCATGAGTATCAAACTCTTTTGACTGGATATGCTTGCGTCCTCAGAAAAGTCACCTTGTTAGGCCAAACAGGAATGAGGTTATTGGTTGAACTTCGTTTGTAATTATTTAAAAAAGTTTCATCCAAGGGGTTTTTGTCATGCCTTCATTTCTACTTTAGGTAAATATCCTTAATATTTCTATTTCCATACTTTCAGCGTTTTAAAAGGCAAGAAGCAATCTCTTTTTTATCTTGCTTCAATTAATTTACTGTTTAGGCTGCAAGAATTGATGGCTTTCCTGGCGTCATCACAGCATTAGGCAACATTTTAACTCGAGGAAATCTGCTAGTAGCCACGATTCCACAAGACACCATGGAAGATATAGTTCTACAATATCGTGATTCATTGTTGGCCAACTTGGCGACTACTGAAGTCTCATCCAGCACTGGTTGTGCTATGGTTACTGCGACTTCCGGACAATTAGGCAGATCATCGAGTTCGAACATGTCAAATGTTGAATTAACATCGAGCAGCCCCGGTTCACCTTTGCCGAATACAATACCAAGTAAAGATGAGAGAGAAGAAGCAATTCAACTTGCGGATGTGGGTAGTCAACAAGCTGGAGACTCGCAATACGCTCGGCCTACTGTTGAAGCTCCAGGCGGTCCAGAGGATATGCTGGCTATAAAAATTCGCCAAACACCTCTGCCGTCGACTGTTAAGTTTGTCCTCTGCCGCGTAAGTAAATATTGCTTATAAGTAACAGTCTCTTAATTAAATTTTTATTGGCTAGGTTTTATTATGGACTTTATGAAAGGTTAAAGTTAATTTTCATACACAAAACTCCTCTTGCCTTGATTTTCTAACCGATTTTAATACTCCTTTTTGGACGCAATAAACACCTCCATTATAAGGAAATAAGCATTTGGAAAGATATCCAATTAATTCCATACAAACCGTTTTATTTGGACTTTGTATAATTATTTATAGCTAATAGAAGTATCTGTAACATTCGTTTTGCCCTTCTGTCTAAATTTGTTGTGATTATTGCTGATATTCTTTTATTTAAAAAAATTGTACTTCGTTTTTTACATAATAACATGCTTTTTTAAATTGTTATTCATAACGGATATATACGTCCTCGTAATGCCAATTTTAACATATATAATCAGTTATTATTAATACGTGAAATTAAAGTAAGGTAATTGCGATCAAGAAGAAATCTTCCAGGTTTATTTAATAAGTATTTACTAAGTAATGCTTATTACTTATTTTATCAGTTTACGTATCTTAAATATATAAGCTTAAGTTATGGATTAAAATAATATCAATATCTATAATATCCAATATCCCCTCGATTATTATTCAATCTCTGGTTGTTTTACATTAGCGCTATTTTCATGATATTATGTTTTGTTTTTAATTTTGACATTTAATATATTATTTGATAATAATTCGAAATTTGTCTACGATTATTATGATCTTTGATGTGAAGGTCGTGGTAGGTCGAAATTATTATCGTCCTCATTAAAATGCTTTGTTTCTGAAATCTTTTCTTATTCCAGCTTGACGCATGGTCTTACTTTAAAAAATTATAAACAATAATTAGTATTTTTGTACACTTTTAAAATTTTGTTACTCTATGATTTCTATTTGGTTTACGCGCGTACGTTTTATGCTGTGTATTTGCGCTAACGCAGTTCAAATGCTATTTTTATATGTTAATGACTTGATTTTTCTGTTGATGTAGAGATACGGTATTACCGCAAATTTTTTTTACATTTTAAAGGAATTTATAACTATTAGAGTGCAAATAGTATAATATCAATTACAAGTTGGTTAAGCAAACAAATGTCAGTAATAAAAGATAATTGGTCTAAAATAAATGATATAATATTTATAACTTAAAATGGCAACAATATTTGTTTATTTTATTATTTAAAAGTTTAAAAGTGTAAAATAGTCACTATTCAAAATAAATTTCAACTAGATGATTTGCATCAACTTTAAACGAACCGCGTAAGCCGTTAGTATTTTGATGAATGCTGTAAAGCCCTTAGGTCAATTATTATTATTATTATTATTATTATTATTATTATTATTATTATTATTATTATTATTATTATAGCACTATCGATTGGCAGAAAAACGTGTGTTAGATGAATTAATAGTAATATTTAAAACACTTAAGAAACAACTACCTGAAATAGGATAATGTGAACTAAAAGAGTAGACCTAGAACAGATGCAGTTTTCGTATAAATTGGGGGATTCAAACAAATATTGACTGCACGGGTGATCATAAAAATTATTTCGATCAAGTTCGCGAACTTGATATAGATACCAATCCCATTAAATATACCTTTTTCAGTATAACGAAAGCATTGTATCTAATGGGAAATGCAATTCACCCAAAAGAAATGTTTCTTCCTCATCGGGAACTCATCAAGTACTGATTAGAATTTCGCTGCAGGTGGGGCTCCACGCTGTCCCACCCTACTGCACATCACTTAATTTTCAGTTAAATACTAACTTTTTCTGGTTAGCTTTTCATTCAGGTCAAGCCTATTTGGATCTCTTAAGACCTGACGTTCTAAATAACCAACGCAAATTTATTATTATGCAACAGGCACTATGCCACAGGGAAGTTATATTGATTTTAAATCTAATATGAGCTAATAAATGCAAAAGTTATCAAAGGTAGTAAATATGCCCTAGTTTAAGCTACCTTCGCGATATAACTCTGTACAGTACGTGAAGAATTCTTCATGAGGTCGAAACCGGTCTACTGGTTTAATTGCCTTTGCTACCTTATGCAATGCTTCGTTTATTCTCAGAAATGCCTATATAATACGAGTGCAGTATATATAAAACTCACAACATTTATTCAGCGAAATTGCAATATTTTTCTTATTTTGTCCCACTATCTAGAATAAAATGGTTTGCATTTTAATTTTTTTGTTATTAGTTTTCTACCCATTTTCATTTTATATTCCCTAAGCCTTGATGTAATGACGATTCCTCTTAAGGTAGATTCTAATAACCTGCTATTAAAATTTTAATATTTGTACGTGATCGTTTCCCTTTCCACTTTCTCTTTGTCTTTCTTGCTTTGTAATCTTTGTTCTTAATTTGCATGTCATTATGTCAACGAGCTTATTTAGCATTTCTTCGCTTCTGTATTTAGGACTAAATTGTATTTGCCCAAACAAAGTAGCGAAAGAGCTAATGCGTTCGATTGTCACTTCTCCCCATAATCTATCACAGCCAGTATGTGATTACTAAATCAGGACTTGATTGTTACGCACAGATAGCGTATCATTTTAAGTTAATCTTAATGCCTCTGGTGGGCTAAAATACATGCAATACTAATCACATATACAAGAAGAGTTATAAGAGAATTGCCACAGCACTAACATACATAAAGGTCAACTCAAACGGATACTTTTATTCAAATGGATTTTTGGTGTTGCGCATCTAGTAACAAATTAGTTCAAATAGGACAAAAAAGATAAACCAACGACAGCATAAGCAATTGGTTTAATCCCATGTACATATACGTTTCGTGCTTAATGACGACTCATCGGTAGTAGCCGGTACCATGCCCTATACACACCATATATTTGGCCAATGAATTTAAGACAATTAGACGACACCATCCCTTATACGAATGTGTATACAGTTAGTAGTGCATTTAATTTCATATAAATGTGATTTCAATGGCAACTATCTATATATAATATATATACCGAGTCTGTAAATATTAACAACACTAGAGTTGCCGAGTCAGTACCTGGTACCAAAACGCTGGATTCCATGATATACAAAATTTCACAAGTATTTAAGATTGTATCTATTTCTGAACACCTGCTACTCCATAGGATATCCTTACACTCTGGCCTTTATCGATATCAGTCATCACATTTCGCGATAATCATGGCATACTTCAATTAAATGTGTAATTGTTATATATTGTTTTGCGCGAACTTATATATATATATATATATATATATATATATATATATATATGCAACTGTGTATTAGGTGTTGCGCATCTGGCAACAAATTAGCTCCGATAGTGCTAGAAGAATAACTAAAGTTTGCATAGACAAATGGAATCTTCTCATGTACACATGTTTACTAGTAATTCATTAGTAGGAGACCGTAATAAACCTTAAACCCACTATATATTTGGTGAGTGAATGTGTGTTAATTGGAAGATATAATTTCCTATTCGCATTTCCTATTCGGTTGTCGAGTCGGTGCCTGGTACCGAATCTATGCTTGCCAAGTCGGTACATGGTACCAACACTAAGGCTATTGAGCTGCTACGTGGTGCCACCACAATGGATTTCAAGATATGCTAAATTTCTCCAAAATTGGGAATTAAAACTACTTCTGAACTTTTGTTAGTTCTCCGCAAAAAACTACATATAATTATGGTATATTTAATTGAATGATGCCAAGATTACCGTGAAATGTGTTAGCTGATATCGATCAAAGCAAGAGTGTATTGATTTGCTGGAATAACGTGATCATAAATAATTTTAATTCTCAATTTTGGTAAAATTTGGAGCATCTTGAAATACATTGTGTTGGTTACATCTACCGACTCGACAACTGTCCTGTTGGTACCATGTACCGACTCGACAACCATATCGTTGATATTATTTAAAAGCTCGATAGATATAATATCTACAGTGAGTTGGCTTTGAAATCTCAGTGCCGGAGGCTTGATATGAAGCTCTCTCCATTACTGCATGTATTCACATTAGTATAGGGGATTGTATGGTCAAACTATCCAACGCTCCTCCACCAAATATAAAGTGGGTTTAGGGCCTAGTACCTGCTTCTACTATTGAGTCGCCCGTAAGCACGATACGTATGTGCACATGAGGTTATATACTTCGTTCATGCTGATTGTGGCTTATCATTATGATCTTATTTGAATGAATTTGTAACTAAGTTTCTTATTGACAGATATATGAATATATCGTTAATAATTATGCAAAGATAGATAAATATTTTTATAAGGCTGCGGCGTAAATATATATTTTTTTGTGGATGTGCGTATATATTTGACATTGTACAAATTTTTACGATAAGCGTTCTTGACTTTGAATGTTTCAAAGAAATGAAACTGAATCAGTTTGACGAGATAATCACAATTGCCTTTATCTCCTGACCTCGTTTCGAAGACTTGTTATTTATTGTGGACTGATGAAGAATATTAACGAATTTATTCGAAATATTTCTGCTAAAGAAAATAACTGGGACAAAATGTGTTGGTCCATCGCAGATCATATAACAAAGTGCAAAACCAGGAAATGAATCCTTTTTTGATGTAGACATAACATATCGAAAAATTCTTGTTCAAAATGATATGATGATAATGTTATATTTTAAATTCAATTTGACTTAACTTGTTTTTTAAATTGAGCACATATTACATCGTTTACAGCATTTACCTGGGTGTAAAAATATCAAAAATGAAATGTCCAAATGTATTTGATCGTGGGCCTTTTTTTAAGTGATTTTTAGCGACAAACTGAATTGACAATGATTGTGCTACTAGGACGTTGGGTTATTTCAATGGTAGAAAT
Organism: Eudiplozoon nipponicum; assembly: GCA_029291075.1. Lineage (NCBI taxonomy): Eukaryota > Metazoa > Platyhelminthes > Monogenea > Mazocraeidea > Diplozoidae > Eudiplozoon > Eudiplozoon nipponicum. Next base: position 36,240 of record JAQBSW010000458.1, read on the forward strand.
TGCATCTCTAAATGCATATCAACAAAAAATATATTTAATCGAATCCTGCAACTTATCACTAATTCAAAATAAATTCCCCAGATGGCATGGTGTTAGCCTTATAATGGTAGGTCGAGAATGGTTAGTCAGAACTTCATTTCGAAAGTCATAACAAATGGGTTACTCCTAAAGTTTATAATCATTGAATAAAGCAGTAAAGGAGATTGATTCAATACACTGGCTTCGTTCTTATTGATTACTGCTCAAGTGCTTTTAAAAAATTTACGCGGACGGAACTGGAACTCGAGAATATTGGTTTTGGAGTTTGCTGCTCTATTCATCACGTTACCCTTATCCCCTACTACACGTAATCTGAAGTCACACACAAACTAATGTTTCTGGTCAGACTTTACTTGAGGTGCAACCTCTTTTAAATCTCGAAATACATGAAGTTTTAAGTAGCCACCCGCGATCCATCAATTTACAACATTCGCCAAGCTACTTGGAGAAATGTGCCCCGGTTCGAGTCCAGTCTGTGGAAATTCAGGATAGTTAAATACTGTTTGTTGCGGAGAACTAATATATATATATATATGCAATTATGTATTAGGTGTTGCGAGCCTAGTAACAAATTCGTTCAGTTGTGACCAGAAGGATAAACCAAAGGCAGCATGAACGGTAAGTTTAATCTCATTCACATTCGTTTCGTGCATACTGGTGACTCATCAGTAAGAGCCGGTATTACGCCCTTTAACCACTATATATCTGGGTGAAGAATGTGGAATAATAGAACGGTAAAATATCCCAGACGAATGCGTAAACCTGCAATAATGAAGAAAACATCATATAAAGTCTTCGACAATGCGACTTCAACGCTAACTCACACTATATAATATATATACCGAGTCTGTAAAGGATACCAACATTATGGCTATTCAGGATAGTACCTGATAGGTTTCCAAAAACCGGTCTACTGGTTGAATTTTCTTTGTTACTTTATGCAGTGTTTAGTTTATACTGAAAACATATATATAATCAAAGTCCTGTCATTAGACTTAAATCAATACAACTTAAACGTGTCACGGTGTCTGTTATATAATGACAGATCGCGGGTGGCTAGTTAGGAATTAAATCTTCAGTGATTCAAAATATACTCCACCTGAAGGAAAGACTAATCAGAAACATTAGATAGTATTTGATTTCAATTTGTGTATTATATGCAGCACGGTTGGCGCAGTGCATAATGTCCTAGAATCCGATGCAATGTGCCCCGGTTTGAGTCCTAACCACGGACAAAATGTTGCAACGTCTGACTTGTAACTTCTTAGATAGCTAGAACCTGTGGTCTGATGCAGTATAACGCAAGTGAGTTGAAAATCAAGATATTTTGCACCCACTTGAATGTTCTCGATTTTTTCTACGTGTCGAATAACGGAAAAATTACACAAAATAATAAACGAATAGTACATCAACTTTTATTTTAAATTACTTTTTGAATAATATTTAAATTGATTGAAATGATTGACTGCTGAAATTTTAAAGATGTAGCAATGCAATTAATATGAAAAAGGGAAAATATTTTCTGCTTATATTCTGCAAATTTACTTTGTTAAAGCATTTTCAGTAAGTGACGCTTTATTACGCAATTGCCATTCTTATTTTTCCCGTCCGAGTAAATCTGAACATTATAGCATGTTGATGAAGGTGCTTAATTCTGTTCTATTTTATGGACAAGTATTTGTTCTGGATATGATGAAATAAACTTTTTGTGAGACGGTTACCTCTATAGTGTGCTTTCAATGTGATTTCATATAGTGCATTTTTCAAAGAAATAATTTTGTTTAAATGTTGATGTAAATTGCTTAGGGCTGTCCTCTTGTTTGTATTCTCGTCGCCATTTTCTGGTGACGACAATTGATAGCACTCGTAGGTCAGTAAAATCTTTAATCATTTAAATTTTCCAAGGAACCATTTTTTGATCTTGATTGATGGGTTCTCACTTGTCTCTTCATTTTGAAGCCCTTCATCAGCTGCTTGTCTGAAAATGACGTTGGAACCAGATTTTCCAAACATGTTCGGATTCAAGATTTTACCGACCTACGAGTACAGTCAATTGTCCCGCACAGGAAAACGGCGGCGAGAATACAAATGATGTTGTTGTTTTATTGAATGATGTCATGATCACCACGAAATGTATTAACTTATATCGATGAAAGCCACAGTTCGTGGATTTGCTATAACAACAGGCTCAATAAATGTTATATATTGTAAGGTGGTTTTGAAGTCGCTTTTTCGAAGACTTTCTATGCATTTAACTGCAGTAATTCTTTTTTGCAAATTCGTATGGGAAATTGTACCGTACAACTATCCCTCATTCATTGGCCATGTACATTAATGTTACAGGGCGTAATGCCGGCCCCAATTGACAAGGCGTCAGTAAACACGAAATGAAAATGTACATGAGGTTATACCTATCGTTGATGCTGACTTTTTCATTCTGAGCCAATTTGAAATAATTTGTTATTAGGTGTGTAATAACTAATGTACAATTGTGCGTATATTTTCTCGGCGCAACAAGCAACATATAAGCAAGTTATGTGGCTGTTCTTAATGAAATAATAAAATTCAATTTTATAGCAGTAACTAGACCACTATTTTAATTCTGCATTTAATAACTAGTTTTGCCAGTTACATTTTGTTCTGTCATGTGGCCAGCATATATGCGAACGTTCAACTTTACATACTTCGCTTGTTTTTGTGCAAAGCTGTTTTTTGATAAAAATAAACGATTACTTAGTGAAATCATTCGCCTAACTTTTCGTTTGTTTTACATTTTTGTGGCGATGTGGCATAATCACTTGCATAATGCCGGCGTATATTATTTAATTACAGACGTCTGTGTTCTTCCTTATGCGGCATACAATTTTACCTGTTACTTATGCAAGCGTTCGTATTAAATTAAAGAGATATTTTTCCCGTTTAGGAAATTCTTAAATTGTGTTCATTGTGATACAAATATTTTATCTTAACATTTAAAGATAAACTGAGAGTCAAATCTACTTCTTGAAAATACCGTTAATTCATTCCATTTTTAACGCAGCATCTTGTATCGTGATAAAACAATTAGTGGTGCCGTTTAGTTTTGTGGAAAAATTATCGTTCCGAAAACGGAATGCTTTAAATCTTTAAAAAATACGATTGTGCTAAACGTTTTGCTCTTTGTTCAGCAAATTATGATCTGACGCACATGAGCTCATTCTAATTGGTTCTACTTATCTTAAATAGTTTATAAGATTTCATAAAATTTTCTTGACTTCCAAGGATACGACAGATCTGTAATGACAGATTTGGTATGCTATATAGGCTCTACCTAAAGGAAAAGCTAACCAAAAATCGTTAGTAATTATGTAAATGAAAATTGTGCGTAATGTGCGGCAGGGTGGCTCAGTAGTTAGAGCACCAGAATCCGAAGCAGACGTGCCCAGGTTCGAGTCCTGTCCGCACAAATTCTAGATAGAACTTAATGAGTTCCCAATAAGGAAAACCCGGTCTACTGGATGATTTACCTTTTCTTCATTATACAATGCTTAGTTTATACTGACACAATGTATATACATAATGGGACAGGTGTTTTATTATGGCTGCAACCTTATTTAATTGGTATTATCCCCCGCGCATTCAATGTTCATTTAACAACATAAATTTTCAATTCAATACCACGTCCTCAGGTAGCGTGGCGTCTGTTCTATAATGACAGATTTGTGGTAGGTGGTTGTAAGTTTAATTCTATAAATATGCTATATAGGCTCCACCTAATGGAAAGGCTAACCAAAAAAACATTAGTTAGAGTATAATTGAAAATTGTGTGTAGTATGCGGCAGATTCCAAAGGAGACGTGCCCGGGCTCGAGCCCTGTCTGCTGCAAATTCTGGACATTATGTGATGCGTTCCAAATAAGGACGAAAAATGTCTAATGGATAAATTTCCTGTTCTACACTATACAATGCTTAGTTTATACTGATAATGTTTATATACATAGTGGGGCAGGTGTTTGTATCAATGTCGAAACCTTGATTTAATTAATGGTTCTGTAAGCCGTCAGGTGTTAGTATTATATTCTCCCAAAATCAGCATGATGATAGCATTATTAATTTATTAGTTGTTCCTATAGGAAATTCTTTTCTTTTTGTGTCATCTTATGGGAACCATCCACTGTATTTGCCGACCCATAAGGCACTTTCGAACGTAATGGAAATAACAATTTAATTGTGTTCTTTAATACCTAAAATTAACTACCAAAAGGGATACTGTATATATATATATATATATATATATATATATATATATATATATATATATATATATATTAATTAGCTCAAGAAAATTGACCTCACTAGTTATAACATATTGAAGTATCTAGGTAAGTACATATCGTAGGTAATTAAACAGAATTATACAACTGTTCTGTAGGTAATATAGGCACTCACTGTAGAGAGGTTAAATCTTTAGTTGTGATTGGTAGGTAAGACTGACAAAATACAATATCAATGGTCTTTAAAATAAATGCTAATGAAATTTTCTAATGCAATACATTACTGAAGAACAGAATAGCGCCAAGCAGCGCTTCAGCTTTATTCAATATTGCGTTTTACATTTCTCTCATGCCAGGTTTTTTCACACAATGGCGCACTGGTTGATAATCCGTATTGCCAAATTTTAATAGAATTTAAGTTTTTCATTGCGCATTATAGTCCGAAAAATACGGTGTAAAATGTTGTGCTGCAAACATTTTTGTTTATAAAATGAAACCGAAGCTACCTATTCTCAGGAATATAAATATTAATATGCTTTATTTTCCAAATATTTGAATACTTGCCATAAATGGAAGAAATCCGCGTCATGCAGCAAATTTTTAATTAAACTCCTTAATTTTGGTTTAAATAAATAAAATTCTATTTTGCCGTAATGCATGCGACGAATTTACACCTAAATGGAAAATAGCAAATTTTCAATGTTTCTGCGTAAAGAAATTTTAATTTAACAATAATTGATTGAGCGGGTGGTGGTAACAATTCTTTAAATCAAGTTTGCGAGATTGAAGTAAACACCAATCCCATAGTATTTAACCAGTCGTCGAGCAACATAGCAAAACTACCGCCAGCCGCAACGCACTAACGCGCTTCGACCTTCCATGATCATCATCAGAGTACGACGGCAAACTGACTACCGAGGATCAAATCGCATTGAATATATATGGAAAGCAAATTGAGATATGCAGCTCTCACCTCTAGCAGTCTCGCATACATTGAACTTGACTGGAAATGTCGGCTGCACAATTTCTATGCAGTCACGAACATTAACTGTTTGTAGCTTTCGCCACATATGCATATATAGGCAATACAATTTAACAATAATTGTTTGCGCGGGTGGTGGTAACAATTCTTTAAATCAAGTTTGCGAGCTTGAAGTAAACACCAATCCCATTGTATTTTAATTGTCATACAGAACAGCGATTACGTGCATTGAAAATAAAGGGAAGTAATATAATTAGTATTGTAATAACTTTGTCTAATAATAAATGGAAGTCATTACCTGATCTGCGTTTTGACTAACGCAACACTCATTGTTCCAGTAGTTTTCTTTCTTTAAAATATTTCGGCTGCCTGTATCGGTAGTCTTCTTCAGTTGGTCCATCCTCACAAGTTTAACAAATGAAACTTGCTGGAACAATAAAAGTTGCGCTAGTCAAAATGCAGATAAGGTAATTTCAATTAATCCAGTTTCACAAAAAATTTTCATTCAAATGGAAGTTATGTTTGATCTAAATTGAAGCTTATAATATGTAGATATCACAAATATAATATTGCATTTTGATATAAAGTAAAGGCAATTTTAAGTAAGCACGAAACGAATGTGCATGAGATTATACTTTCCGTTCATGCTGCCTTTGGTTTATCCTTCCGGTCACAATTGAACTAATGTGTTACTAGGTTCGCAACAACTAATACATTCTTGCATATATATTAGTTCTTCGCAACAAACAGTATTTGTAATGTAATATATTGAATTTAATGATGCCGTGCTTAACACGAAATGTGATAACTGATATCGATCAAGGCCAGAGCGTATGGATTTACTAAAGTAACAGATGTTCAGAAATTTTTGTAATTCTCAATTGCGGTGAAATATAGCATAAATTGATATCCATCATGTTGGTACCATGTTCCGACTCGGAAACCATAATATTAGTACCATGTACCTTTTCGGTACAATAATGTTGGTATCGGTTACTGAAATCTAGTGGACTAACACAGGCTGAATTCCAATTGTTTTGCTTCTTCAAGATTTTTCTATGGTCTTTGGGGAGGGGGGGGCAGATTCTTTAGTTCACTCATCATCAAAAGTTTTCAAATCTAAACAAAAACTCGTGATGATGGGTGAACTGTAGAAGGTGGCCACCAAAGGCCATCGAAATAAATTGAAGTTACAAAACAACTGGAAATCAACCTGTGTTAGTCATAACGCAGATTAGGTAATCTTGCCTAATCCAGTTTCGCAATTTTTCTATTTTCATTTACAAGTTTGTGAATTTGAGTGACAACACGAACCACTTCCATTAATGTAAGGATAAACCAAAGGCAGCATGAGCAGAAAGTATAATCTCATGCATATTCGTTTCGCGCTTACTGGCGACTCATCAGTAGGAGCCGGTATTACGCCCTTTAACCACTATCTATTTTGGTCAAGAGTGTGGGATAATAGGACGGTACAATCTCCTAGACGAATGTGTACACCTGCAATAGTGAAGCTAACATATAAAGTCTACGACAATGCGACTTCAAAGCTAACTAACACTATATAATTTATATACCGAGTCTGTAAAGGATACTAACACTATGGCTATTGTGTTAGTAAGCGATACCAACATTATTGTACCGAAAAGGTACATGGTACTAACACTATGGCTTCTGAGTCGGTACATGATACCAACATGATGGGTATCAATTTATGCTATAGTTCACTGAAATTCAGAATTAGAACAATTTCTGAACACCTGTTACTCCAGTAAAGAGCGTAATACCGACTCCAACTGATGAGTCGCAAGTAAGCACGAAACGAATGTGCATTAGATTATACTTTCCGTTCATGCTGCCTTTGGTTTATCCTTCTGGTCACAACTGAACTAATTTGTTACTAGGTTCGCAACACCTAAGACATTCTTGCACATATATTAGTTCTCCACAACAAACAGTATTTAACAGTTACACTTCCATTTATAGTTGATTAATTTTAAAATATTATTCGTTGTAGTGTGGGTATATTAAAAAATCCGTTTTTCTACCTTTTAGCTTATTTAGCCAATTTCATGCGTGCACACAACCAAAGGAAATTATAAGAAGAATACCATTTAAATGAGTATGCTCTATTTTAACAACTGTGGTAATTAATGCGTAACAAACGAGCATTGCGTCCTCACATATCCTTGGTTTGTCTAACAGCGGTTTGTTCTCAGTTCTTCTTTTCAGGGTTAACCTATCTTTTTTCCATTTTTTGGACCATTTTCAATTCTCAGCTCATCATACTAAATGGAAAACCAATTAATTTAATCAAGGTCGTGATCTTGATATAAACAAATGTCCCATTATATGCATAACTTTTTCAGTTTACACAAAGCATTGTATAATGTAGCAAAGCAATTAATCCAGTGTTTACCTGATCTAAGTTTTGACTAAAGCAGATCAGGCAATTTCTATTAATCCAGTTTAGCAATTGTGCTCATTTGATTCATCCAGCAGACCAGATTCGTCCTTATTGGGAACAAATCACGAAGTGTTAGTATCATGTACGTTTTAGGTACAAAAATGTTGGTATCGGTTACTAACACAATAGCCATAGTGTTAGTATCCTTTACAGACTCGGTATATATATTAAATAGTGTGAGTTATATCAAATATTATTACCTGATACCATAAAAATTGGTATTGGTTTTTATGAGTATTAACATTGAAATTATTAAATCATTAATGTATATAGTAAATCCATCTAACAGATGGTTTTTATATTCTTAGATAACCAAATTCTAAGATTTTACGTATGTTTAATGGCACACTTTTTATGCGTATGTTTCAAGTATAAAAGAAGATAGCACAATCAATTTATAATGTGGATCTGTTTTTTACTTATCGGCTGTCATAAATTATTTGCCAGTATTTCCACGATCAGGTGCCAAGCCAAAGTGCATTTCCCTCAGAGTCTTGCAACTCATCACCTGCGCCACCGTAGCCGCGCACTAATTGCAATTTTCGGTAATATACCATATTCATATGTTGTTTATCCTTCCTTTATTTCATATTATATGGCATAATTTTCGACCTATAATACAAAATGGTCATCCTCGATCTGTGTTTATATAAATTACAACATGTCACTCGGTAAGTATTATCGAATGTAAGTATGAATTTAGTGTTATATATATATATATATTTTATATATATATATATATATATTTATATTTATATATATATATATATATATACAGAGTATATAGTTATATATTTATATTTATATATTTATATAGTCAGTACAAACTTAATATTACATAAGATAACAAATGCAGTTTATCTGGTGAATTGGGTAAGCCTTTAATTTGCCATGGTCGTGCCTATAACTTGGGTGGGGAGTTTACCCCTGAATCTTGCAACTCATCACCTGTTCCAACTAAAACGCACAAAAACTGCAATTTTCATTTACAATCCAACTTAGCTTTTTTGGTTAGTCCTTCATTTATTTAAATACGACAAGGCATCGCTTTCATCACAGAAAACTAATTAGTCATCCCCGATCGGACATTATAGGAAATGCACAGTGTCACCGAGGGAAGTGATATTGATTAAAAAAATAAATGTAGGATATATTATATTTACTCTTATACTGAAAATAAATGACAGGATTTTGATCATGTATAAATTTTTCAGTATAGGCTAAATATTGCAAAAGTAATTCATGTAGAAAACTGCTTTCCTCTTTATTGGGAACTTGTTAAATAATTCCTGGAATTTACTGGAGACGAGGCTTGAATCGATTAAAATTTTCTTCGGAGTCTGAGACTTTCCACTGCGCCATTCTTGCCGCGTATGATACAAAATCTTCAGCTATGTACATTCCTGTGCTTTTTGTTAGCCTTTTCTTCGGGTATAGCGTTTGTGTCATCACTCTCGACATAAGGTTCCAGATAGATACGCACAATTTTTCATTGTAGATCAGATACCATGTCACCTTCGGATGTGATAATAAAGTGAAGGTTTAAGACAGGATTTTAATTATGCATATCTGTATAAATAAATAAATAAATATATATATATATATATATATATATATATATATATATATATATATATGCTTGTCAGCATAAACTAGGCATTATCTAAGGTAGCAAAGGCAATCCATCCAGTACATGGGTTTATTTCTTATTTGGGAACTCGTCAGATAAGTATATGTTATGTATGTGTAGAATAAAAGATTTTGTTCAACAGTTACTATAATGTAACTAATGAGAGGCCTATCATCTATAAAGCGGTAATAGCTTGTTCTGATATTATTATGAACTGTGCTTTTTCAGAATGGATATTTTAATTGTCTTCAAATTTAATCTTCTACTTTTATTTAAATGGGTATATATATATATATATATATATATATATATATATATATATATATATATATATATATATATATACATCAAAGGTCAGCATATCAGTCCGGCGTGCATTATTCTGTGGGTCAACATTTATCTAGCATCAGCGCTATTAAAGGCATTATTTTAAAATATTCAAATAATTTCTTTAAATCAAGTTTGTGAGCTTCAAATAAACACCAATCCCATTGTATTTAACCATTGTCGAACAAAATAACAAAACTACGCCAGTCGCAACGTACTGACACGTTTCGACCTTTCATGATGATCATCAGAGTACGACGGCAAACTGACTAGCGAGGATCAAACCGCATTACATATATATGGAAAACAAAATTAGATATGCGTGGCTCTCACATCTAGTAGTTCGCATACATTTTTACGTAACTGGAAATGTCGGCTGTACATTTTCTATGCAGCTCATGAACATTAGCTGTTTGTAGCATTCGCCACACACACACACACACACACATATATATATATATATATATATATATTTATATATATAGACAATACAATTAAACAATAATTGATTACGCGGGTGGTGGTAACAATTCTTGAAATCAAGTTTGCGAGCTTGAAGTAATTTCCAATCCCATTATATTCAAATATTTTTTTGCTGTGATATAGCATCTTTGGCTTCAGCAACGCTTGTCCATTGTCTTCGTTTTCATTTATTGCCTTTCATGAAATATGGAAAAAGACAACGAATATCAATTTTGAACTGCCTAAGCATTCGTGTGTATGTTCTGCATAATTCAATTTAAACTGATCCTTTAGAATAATTTTTTATGTCTTATTCATTGAACTCAATTTTCTGATGCTGTTTTTTGCCAATGTTTGCGCCTATTTTTGGTTACAGATTTTCCTCTTCCAGCAGATGCTGGTTATAACTGAAGAAGTACGTAGTAAACGACGTGGAGCTGGTGGAACTGGAAATCTATCGGAGTCAATCGTATCTTCTAGTGGCAGCATAACTGGCGGAAACTCTAATACTGCGTCGCTACCAAACGCAATGCTGCTTAGTGCGTCTGGAGTTAGCGTATCTACACTCGGAACACCAGGAGCTCCTATCAGTTTAGTGACTGGCCTAGGTTCTTCGACTATCAACAAAAGTATTGCCACTGCTGCCGCTTACGGTTTAACCGGATCGGGAGCCAGTGGAGCTAGTGGCACTAATACTTCCGGCGTTTTATCTGGTTTTGGTTCGTCTAGCGCCAATTCTGCACTCGGTGTTGGTGGAGCTACAGTTTCTGGCGGGTTTGGCTTTTCCAGTGTTCCAGGTGTTCCGCCGACAGCATTTTCTGGGGGTATTGGTCCCGCCGCAGGTGGTGAATCAGACTTTTCAAACTCCACTTTCCAATTCAAGGCGTCAATTAATACAAGCCGAGTCAAGTGTGAGGTAACTTTTTTTAACAAATGATATCTACTTTTCTTCGTCAAACATTACTTATCAACTTAATTTTATCATTCCTTGTTTACCTGAGCGAATTAACTGATTGACGCTATATATTTATGCATTATTTTGGCTCCCATAGATTTTTATTAACATATTCTGTTGAACGAAAGTCCTTATTTTTTGGAAATCATTAATTTGGTGAATTTTAGTGCTACTCTGAATTTTCGTTTAATATTTTTATGCGGTTTTTAACTAGACTGAACTGAAGTTAGTTTTCATTAAATTTTACTCTGCACAGATCTCAAAACATTAAAAAACACAGATTAAAATTTATGGGTGAAATATATATATATAGGGCTATTATATATATATGATATATATATATAGAGTATATATATATATATATATATGTATATATATGGGTATTTCTGATTATAAGGTAAAGTGATGTCTAAGATATGGTCATTCTTGTAATGATGGATTGAGAGTTCACCAAATATTCGCATTGTTAGTTGTTATTTGTACGAATGTTATTTTCCCGAGTGTTAAATTTCGTTTAACCTTGTTCCTAAAATTTGTTAGGTCCACATCGTAGAAACGCAGGGTGTGAGGAATTCAGTGTTGAATGCTCATATTAAACAATAATTGATTGCGCGGGTGTTGGTAACAATTCTTATTTAAAGTTTGCGAGCTTGAAGTAAACACCAATCTCATTGTATTTAACCAGTCGTCGAACAACATAACAAAACTACCCCCAGTCGCAACGCACTGACGCGTTTCGACCTTCCCTTATCATCATCAGAGTACGACGGCAAACTGGCTAGCGAGGATCAAACCGCATTGCATATATATGGAAATCAAAATTAGATATGCAGCTCTCACCTCTAGTCGTATCGCATACATTTAACGGGACTGGAAATGTCGGCTGCACAATTTCTATGCAGTCACGAACATTAGATGTTTGTAGCTTTCGCCACACACGGAGAGCCGCATATCTATTTTTATTTCCATATATATGCAATGCGGTTTGATCCTCGCTTGCCAGTTTGCCTCGGTCTCTGATGATGATCCAGGATGGTCGAAACGCGCCAGTGCGTTGCGGCTGGCGGTAGTTTTGTTTTGTTGTTCGATGACTGGTTGAATACAATGGGATTGGTGTTTACTTCAAGCTCGCAAACTTGATTTAAAGAATTGTTACCACCACCAGCGCAAACAATTACTTGTTGAATTGTATTGCCTATATGTGTATATGTGGCGAAAGCTACAAACAGTTAATGTTCGTGACTGCATAGAAATTGTGCAGCCGACATTTCCAGTCAAGTTCAATGTATGCGAGACTGCTAGAGGTAAGAACCGCATATCTAAATTTGATTTCCATATATATTCAATGCGGTTTCATCCTCGATAGTCAGTTTGCCGTCGTACTGTGATGACGATCAAGGAAGGTCGAAACGCGTCAGTGCGTTGCGCCTGGCGGTAGTTTTGTTATGTTGTTCGACGACTGGTTAAATACAATGGGATTGGTGTTTACTTCAAGCTCGCAAACGTGATTTAAAGAATGCTTATATTGTTTTGAAATTTCTTTCTCTGTTAACAATGGTTGTGATGCCGTATATGCAGATGTTTTTTCTTTTACAGTTTGTTGCCAATCTGAATGGTTGTTTGGATTTGTCTGGATGCTATTAAATTGTTGTTGCGTTTTGTGATTCGTGGCCGGTTGATTAGAATATCATGTTGATGAAGCTTTTGAACGTTTGTACATATATATATATATATATATATATATATATATATATATATATATATATATATATACGCTTGTAATTTTACTTTTATTCATACTGATAATATTTTAATTATCTTTGGTTTTCCTTAGAATAATAGGTTGCAATTTTACTCTTGTTTATAAGTACGACTTATATTTTTTTCTTATAAATTTCTTTTTTTTATTTTTGAGTTCTCTTAAATCAAATGAAATAATCAAGAATTTGATCAGGAAAACCTGCGTTTTTTAACTTTTATCATCTAGACAGTGCTAATAAATTATAGACTGCTTGTAAGAGCTTTGAGTTTTGGATGATATTGTGGATTGTTGAAGCGCCATGTAGTTTGCTTATTTTTATTTGATGCACACTTGGTATTGTTGAATATATAATGTAATGGTCAACGTCTGTTGAACCACCACAAACTGGTACATCTAACTAAAGCCTGTTTGTCCTCATAGTCTGACACCAGTAGAGTCCACCTAATCGGGCTAGGACGAATGCCTCCACGTTCCAATGAAGAAGTCATGACAAGCATGGGTGGCCGTATTAATTATTTAAAGGTGATGGGAATAACAAATGTCAGTTTATATAGCCTCATCATTTAACTCTTGAAGACAATAATACTCGATAAAATGTACGTGTTCACAGAAAGATTGCTATGTTACTACTGCCACAATTCGCGAATTACCTATGTAAAATGGAATGAAAATATTGCATTAAAAACACAAAATATGTAATTACTATCCAAAAAAGGAAAAAAAACATAATTAAATAGTTTCTACGCACCTATTTCCTTTTACGCCTTTATGGAAATCAGAATGATCCGGATTTATTCATGGATTAATTCAAATAGATGCACACAAAAAAATAATCAAAAATTCAAACAGAAAAATTATTAAACAATGATTTTTCTAAGCAATCTGGGTGTTCGACATTATTTGTGAAGTAATTAAAATAAGAGCTCATAAATGTATCTACATAATAGCTCAAAGTTCGGTAGAAGCAGCATAATTAAAATATAAATTTGAAAAAGAACGTCTATCGTATGTGACCTGATTAAAAATGATTTTCAGATTTCCTATATAAGCAATAATGACTCGAGAGACCTCATATAAGCATGTTAGACAAACGTGCAATTTACATTTGAATAGAAATATTTCCCAATGTTAGATTTTTTTAGATATGGAAAGCTGTATTGTACCTGTCCGGAGAGATATATACATGCACCATCTTAAGCAAACGAGTCTGAGAAACAATTGAACAATATATACTTTACAAAAGTTATGTAGATGATATAATTTTATTCATTTAAAAGCAACAAATCTAGACAAAATCATGAAACAAGCCAGGAAAGCTGATCGAGACATCAAATTAACTCTCGAGGTAGAGAAAGGCAACACTGTTCCTTCTTGGAAATCGAACGCACTCGAGAGGAAAATGATTATTTGACACGGGTTATGCATCGAAAATCTACTTTCAGTAGTCAATAAATTCAATTGGAGAATAGTCTACCAAAATCTAGCAAACGGAAACTAGTCAATAACATTGCAAACGGAGTAAGAAAGATCAGCAGTAAACACAAGATCACGGAAGAGCTAGGTTATCTGAGGAAACATTTTCTATTGAACAGCTACCAGGAGTGGTCTGTATACTTCAACAAGAGACCATGCCCAATTCGTACTAAACAGGAGACCAACGAAAATGTTCTCCTAAACTTTTGAGCCGACCCTCAAGCTACAGTAATTGCCCGACGGTTAAATCAAATCATTGTGGCGAATTTCCCAAATGCAATATTTAGTATGATATTCCGCAAACAGTTAATCATGAGGTTGAATGTCAAGTATCAATTGCATATTTACTCCAAATCCATTATAACGCACAAATTTGGATTCATCTGCGGTAATATGCATATTGGTCATACGAAAAAGTAATCGAACAACAGAATCAGACAGCAAATTTCGAAGAAATTAATTAAAAAGGGCCTAGCACCGTTAGGATACCCATCTAATTCAAAGCATATATTTAAAACGGAGCACACAACCAGTTTAATTGATTTCTCAGTCCTATAAAAAATAATTTTGAAAAATTATTTTAAATTTGCGAATCCCCTATGTAAAAAAATAGACTCAGGGTATAAGCATACCATTTTTCCCTCAACAAGATAGTTGGTTCGACTGCCTACGAATCATGCATAAATCAAATGTTTTTCCTGTATACTTGCGAACCAGGCCGCTCAATGGAAATGCCGTTCTACTTTATGAATTGTCTTTCAATATGAACGAAATGGGTCCACTGGATGAATTGAACTGGATAGATTCACAGACGCCGAGTCAGACCTACCACAGTTCGAGCTCTGTCTGCAGAAAATTTCTGGACAGTACTTGAAGAGCTCCTAATAATAACGAAACCGTTTTACCGGATGATATTTTTTTCTACATTATACAATGCTTAGTTTATAAATATATATATATATATATATAATTGGATTGGTTTTATATAAAGATAAGCAATCTTGATATAAAATAATTGCTATCATGGTCCAGCGCAACAGTGATCGTGTTATCATAAATAGGAATCCAATCAGATTGACAACAATATGACATTTCCAGTCAAGTACAATGTATACAAGACTATTGGAAGTGAGAGCCGCATATTTAATTTCGCTTTCCATAAATATGCAATGCGGATCGGTCCACGTTAGTCAGTTTGCCGTCGTACATTGATGATGATCATAGAAGGCCGAAACGCGTCAGTGCATGCGATTGGCGGTAGTTTTGCTATGTTTTCCGAAGCCTGGTTAAGTAAAATGGGATTGGTGATTGCTTCAAGCTCCTAAACTTGATTTCAAGAATCTGAGGTAAAAACAGTTGCACATATGACGTGACTATCATCATTAACGATGACGACACTGCAAACTGCACACTTATCATTATTAAAGGTTGACAAAATAAAAGTCATGGACATTTCGATACGAAAGGCAAGGTATGAAAGAGGGACATTGGTGCACGTAAAAGCGAAAAACCTAAATCTTTGTCAAATCTCAACCCGGCAATTTAACAGTAACATAATTTTGTATTACGACAGAAAGGAGCACTGCACGCTCGTGGAAAAACCCATACGTACTCACAAAAAACATGCACTGATCCACCAACAATTGTATGATTGATAGTTGTATGTATGAATTGCAATTTGATAGTCGATAGTCAGTTGGACGTCGTGC
This sequence comes from Eudiplozoon nipponicum, assembly GCA_029291075.1. NCBI lineage: Eukaryota > Metazoa > Platyhelminthes > Monogenea > Mazocraeidea > Diplozoidae > Eudiplozoon > Eudiplozoon nipponicum. The sequence goes on from JAQBSW010000458.1 coordinate 52,298, forward strand.
TCTGATGGTGAACACGGTAATTGGAAACGCGTCATTACGTGAGACTTACAGTAGCTTTTGTGCGTTTTGTGATTGGTTCCATACAATGGGATTGGTATTTATACCCAGCTAGCAATCGTGATTTCAAGAATAATGTAATTGCTGCAAAGAATCATAAGTAAAACTGAAAATCAGACTAGTTAACATCCACTTAAGCAAAGGAAAGCCTAGAATGGATAGAACTGAAAGATATCAATGTGTAGTGGAATATTCTTCTAATATACCGGCCATAATCCACAATAAGAATTCACATGTTTACTGAATGCCTTATTTTTCCATAAAATATACACTTTGTGATACATGTAAATGACTCTAGGAGCGCTAATTTAATCTAGTTTGCGATCTTGATTAAAGTAGTTTTTATCACCGCCCGCGCAACCAATGTTCGCATAAGTAAACGAACATTGGTTGCGCGGGTGGTGATAACAATTATTATAATCAAGGTTGCGGTCTTGATATAAACACCTGACCCATTAATTACTTACATATGTCAGTATAAACCAAGAATTGTATAGTGTAGAAAAGGCAATTCATCCAGTAGACCGGTTTCGTCCTTATTGGGAACTCATTATGTACTGTCCGCGGCAAATTCTGGCCAGTACATGATGAGTTCTCAACAAGGACGAAACCGGTCTACTGGATGAATTGCCTTTCTACACCATACAATACCCTTAGATTATACCGACATATGTAAGCACCACGGTCAGGTGCTTAAGTATCAAGACCGCAACCTTGATTATAATAATTCGTATAAGTATGTAGGAATGCTTTTTTCTGTTAAATATTTAGTATATAATTTATGTTAATCGTATAATTATCACCAATTTCCGTGTAAATTGTTGCTGGATAATCATTCCTATAATCATTTATAGTTATTGGATTACGTTTGATTTGTCTTATGCTATTTTACTGTTGTATTTTCTAATATTGAGCTGCTGTCTTCAAACCGTATGCCTTTCCTTCGAATATATTTTGATATTGAAAATATTTCAGTTTTAAATCCAGTTTCATTACCACTCCCGTTTGGTGTTTAGTTTGCCTTAAATAGTTACCATCGACCCATTTCCTCAGTGTTTTACAGTCTGACTGAGCTAAGTCTTCATGAATCGTAGCTTGTTTTTGCTATTCTACTCCAATTTTAGTAGCTTTGCCACATCCAAAAACAGTAATTATTACTTTTGCATGCTAACCATATGCTTATCCGTTAATTTGTAAATTAATTTCGTGTATAAGGTATTGTGTAACTAGTAAAAAATAAGTTTAAACAGGACCACAAGGGTAAAACAAAGCCAGCTTAAACGAAAGGTATCATCTCATGTACACATTTGGTTCGTGCTTATTGGCGACTCATCGGTACGAGCTGGTACTTCACTCCATACCCATTGTATGTCTGGCCAAGACATATAGGACTTCATATGAAGTATTCTAAAAATGCCACTTCAAAGCATAATATATATAAGAATATTCATGTATGCCTTTATGTATGTGTTTATGTATGTATGTATATATATATATATATATATATATATTTATGTATTTATGTGTGTATGTATATATGTATGTATGTATGTGTGTATGTATGCATGTTTGTATGTATGTATGCATGTGTGTATTTATGGGAGAAATAATATATGTATGTATATAGGTATGTCTATATTTATGTACGTATGGATGTATCTATTCATGTGTGTATGTATGTAAATATGAATGTATGTATTTGTGAATGCTTGTATTTATTTATGTATGTATGTATTTGTGTATTTATGTATGCATGTATGTTTGTATGTATGTATGTATGTATGTATGTATGTATGTATGTATGTATGTAAGTATGTATGTATGTATGTATGTATGTATGTATGTATGTATGTATGTATGTATGTATGTATGTATGTATGTATGTATGTATGTATGTATGTATGTATGTATGTATGTGTGTATGTATGTATGTATGTAGGTATGTATGTATGTATGTATGTGTATATGTTTGGATGTTTGTATGAATGTATGTATGCATGTATGTGTTTAGGTTTGCATGTATGTATGTATGTATGTATGTATGTATGTATGTATGTATGTATGTATGTATGTATTTATGTATGCATGTATGTATACATGTATGTATGTATGTTTGTATGAATGAATGTAGGTATGTATGTATTTATGTATGTATGTATGTATGCATGTATGTATGTATGTATGTATGTATGTATGGTTTTATGTATGTATATATGTATTTATGTTCGCATATATGTTTCTATGTATGTATGTATTTATGTATGTTGGCCTTAATGCATGTAATTATTTTTGTATGTAGTTAATCATTGATTGGGTACTCCTTACAGTGTCGAGATGCATATATGTAGTAAGTTTGCTTCAAATTTGCATCTTTTTGGTAGTTTCGTGACGCCTTACCGGCTCCTACTAGTGGATAATCAGTTTTTACACAGTGCATCAGTCAACAGAGTTCCAACTTTTATTCATGCAATCTTTTTCACGTCTTTCAGCTGCTTATTGAACAAATTTTCTACTATATACGATATAGATACATATATAATATTTTTGCAGAACAAAATATATCTACATTTAATTTAAGCAATCTTGTATTCTGAATTATACTTTAAATCAATTTTGCGAGCTAGAAGTAAACATCAATCCCATTTTTATTTAAGCAGTCTTCGAACTACATAGCAAAACTACCGCCATTCGCTATATTGAACGACGACTGGTTATGTACAATGGGATTGGTGTTTACTTCAAGCTCGTAAACTTAATTTAAAGAATTATTACCACTACCCGCGCATTCATTGGTTGTTTAATTCGGAATAATTCCTTGCTGAAGACTACGCAATCTATATTGAATAAAGCACTATTGTTAGTGACATTGGACAGCCATGCTAAATTATTAAAAGTTGTAAACTGTAAAGTCAATACATATGTTCGAAAGTTTGTTCAATAAAAACCATCACTTGAAGCGGATAAGGAAGTTTAACCGACTTTAAATTTTCCATCATCTTTATTTCAGAAGAAAATCACAGTGGTAGAAAATCAACAACAAAAGAACAACAAACTGTAGAAGAAATAAAGCTCTTAAATTCTTCCGGATTTTTAAAGTTCAAATTTGAAACGCATAATTAGGATAAAGTTCCAGAAAATGGAAAAAATAATTTTATCGGAAAAGCCATATATAAACAAACAACTGTTAACACAAAGGTATCTACATCAGACTTGGTATGTTGTTTGAAAAAATAGGCGATGCATATAAGTGTGCTGGTAACGCAAATATGCAAAATAGGAAAGGCAGTTGGTGTACGGGCACTAACATTATGAATATCGTAAGATAGAACAGAAATATGTATTCATTTTTGAAGAATAACACTATCTTCTATTATGCATGGCAAATAAACACACTCGGCTAATTAAATGCCAGTTGGCTTTACATAACTACCAATTGTTTCCGGTCGCCTTTCTTAAGATTCATAACTAAAATAGTTTTATCATAGGCAGCGATGCATTATCGAGGTTTTAAACACAAGAAGAAATTAACTTATACCGAGGACTCTCGCACGGTTGGAATAATTAGAGCTTGGGGCCATATGGGCAAAAATGAAAGCTTGTTTATTGGATCACGTGAGGGCCAGCAAAGGCCTTAGTGAGTCCATCTCGCGTATGATGGCGTGACTTTGGCTCTGCTGGTACGGACGTAGCGCCGATATTCGTTTGCCTCATGCTTTCTAGACACCTGAGTGCGTTTTATGCCAGCTCATCATCTGTATATGTTTCCGTGTAATACATGTATTTTTGTCTGTCGAAGTAAGGCAAGTGTGGGGCAAAAAGGTTTTACAGAATATTTATTGGTATAAGTCCGATGTTGAACATGCCAATAGGGGCTGAAAACCTTTTGTAATGTTTGCTTTAGAATTAAGTTTTCAGATTGTTGTTTAACTAAAAATAATCTATACCAATTGACCTGGCTTATGGTACTGCTATAATAATAAAAGCCTTACCTCATATTAAGCTGGAGTCTTGCATATAATAAAGTATAATCCATTAATCGACATTTTTTGATTTTATGGAAGCTTATCTTGACTAGCAAGCAGTGATGGCATTCACCTGGATAAAACTAATTATCATAAACTCCACAAACTTATTGTTCTGTTTTTTCCACTTATATCCAACTTGAATTATGTGTTTTTTCAAATGGTTCGAAACAGTGAATTTGATTTTCAAAAATATCACGACCGCTTTAAAATCGGTACTGATGCACATTGTCAATCTAATAGACAATTTGGCATCACCGGCTTACATTGTGAACATTGAAATACACCGATAATCAAAGTTTATTCGTCTTGAATATATATATATATATATATCGGCTGCTGATGTAAACGAACAATAGCATATGGTAGCAAATTAAAATCGTCAAGCACATCACTTTCATTCTCATTTGAATCTCATTAGATGCTTTATAGAAATTCCGCGACTAAGACTTGAACCAGGGAAAATTTACATGGAAGTCAGGCAATTCATGCACTACACCATTGAAACAACGTCATACATGAAATCTTTAGTTATGAACCATCATATATATATATATATATATAACTTTTTTGTTTTTATATATATATATATATATATATATATATATATATATAAGTGTGTGTGAATGTAATAATAGTAAATTTGTATGTTAGTATGTGTTCTTAATTTTTTCACTAAAACGTTTTTTGATTATTTGAAAGTTCAACGGCTTCGGGTTTGTTTAATTCAGTTTTGTTTTTCATATAAAAAGGTGTATTTTCTATATGATTGTCATTCCGTAGTTTTCTGCTTTTTGTCAACTGCATGCAACATAAAGCAAGGTCAATACAATTAAACAATAATTGATTGCGCGGGTGGTGGTAAAAATTCTTTAAATCGAGTTTGCGAACTTGATGTAAATACCAATCCCATTTTATTTACAACACGAAATTTATTCACTTATGCTTTGTACATGGCGTGCGTATTGACAAGCTAGTTTGTGTAGGACTAGCGGAATATGGCAAAATGAGTACCAAAGCTGCAAACAGTGATGTTCGTGACTGCATAGAAATTGTGCAGCCGACATTTCCAGTCAAATTCAATGTATGCGAGACTGCTAGAGGTGAGAGCCACATATCTAAATTTGATTTCCATATATATTCAATGCGGTTTGATCCTCGATAGTCAGTTTACCGTCGTACCTGGATGATGATCATGGAAGGTCGAAACGCGTCAGTACAGACTGGCGGTAGTTTTGTTATGTTGTTCGACGACCGGTTAAATCTAATGATCGGTGATTACTCAATCACGCAAACTCGATTTAAAGAATTGTTACCACCACCCGCGCAATCAATTATTGTTACACTGGAGTACGAAAAAGGTTTGCCTTATCATTCATGCATTTTTTGTTCTAACTGTGCTTCATAACTCGAAGTCATTTAAGCCCGGTGAGTGACGATAGTATTTTACTTGTTTCTGTTTTTTCGGGAATGCCGTGCAATAATTTTACTTGATAATGCGAAAAACTTCTCCCAATTCTGACATATGTGAAATAAAATATAACTACCAGGAAGGGATCTTCATATTAAGAAATAACAAGGCAGCTCAGAAAATAAAATGGTCTCTCAAAACGTTACACTGTCTAAGGCAAATAGCAGGGAAAAGTGAGCAAGAATTTGATAAACCTCTGTAACAGTCACGATGGTCCAACGCAACGCTCTGATGTTTACCGCTTTAACCTGTAGATTGCAGTGAAAAAGTAGCAAATAATGACTGTTGTGGGACAATTGATAGCACTCGTAGGTGGTTAAAATCTTGTTTTCTTTACATTTCCCGGTGCACGGATTTACTTTTGCCTTGATTTCTTGGTTCTCAATGGTCCCGTCATTATGAAGCCGTCCAAAATTTTTCTTCTGAAATTGGTCTTGAATAAATGTTTTCAGAATTTTTTCCAAATTTTCGGGACTTCATTTCCAATCCCACCTTCATGGTTTATACCATAATCGTAGAAAAATCAACTATAGGCAAATGTGATATCCTCATTCAAGACAGATCTATTTATATTTGTTTGATTTTCTGAAGTTTTTATTTTGTCTGCCTTAATATCCGGTCTTCATAACTATTCTCCTATACTCATAAGTATAAACGAAAATACTCACAAACCCCCTACACACAACAACCTACTCACACAGGTGTACTCTAATCGAAATTTAAATTTATGAAGAAGTATAGACAAACCTTATGGATTGACATTCACGTCTATCCGGGATGTCTCAATTTAAAAAATTCTTTTCCCGACGCGTAGAAAAATCAGGACAGTTATAATTTCCATTATATTACAGTAATCCTCGATTTCCGATTTACCTAATCTCCTTCTGTGTGCAATAGATTGGAGAGAGAGAGAGAGCGCGCGAAGTTAGCAAACTTGTTGATATAATATAGTATTATTCTATCGCTTGGGCAAGACAGAATATGGAACCTACGAATATACGCGAACTTGGTGATTACGTTGATCTTTTTTGTTTTTACCAAACCGTCCTGTCAGTAGCAATGGTAAAATATACATGGAGCTATTTCTTCCATCCTGTTTATAAGTTTATTTCATCACTCGCACAAGTAGACGTTTCTAGAATAAACGAACTGTTATTGGTCAATTGTACTAATTACTTACATATGTCAATGATATTTTTTAATATGTCCATTAAGGCGATATAGGAAATGTTTTTCATTCATGCCTGTTATGAAGATAAAGAATTCCACACAGAATGCTTTATTTATTTACATCGCACTAACTGTACCATGAGCGCCGTATATTTTCCCTTGTCGTTTTTCATTTTTTCCCTTTATGGCGGAATTTCATCCGCATACCTGTGTGAAATTATCTCTGTCACCTGCAAAAGTATCAATTTTTCCAATATTGCCTCGACACTTGCACTAATTTTCGCTTTTAGTCACTCTGGAAACTGAATATGGCACACTTTTGTCAATTTTGATTGTGTATACGCATACAAGTTTCAACTATTGTTTGTGTGCTGTTATTTAGACTACTAAGGCTTTTCTCTTTGGCACACTTCGCACCTAATAACTGCATTCCGTTATTTTTGAAAAACAAAAAAAATTGTATAAATAGTTAAACTGGCAAAGTTCGTTTCCGATTGTGCTGCTTGATAATTCAGCTTTACTGTCCGACAACAGAAACATTATTTTTTTATCTGATTTCCGTGAAATAAACTAGCGAAATGTGAATTCGAATCGCCCTGTTATCTGGACAAATATACAATCAATGATTGCGCGAGTAGGGGTAACAATTATTTAAATCAAGTTTGCGTGCTTAAAGTAAACACCAATCCCATTGTATTTAACCAATTGTCGAACAACATAGGAAAACTACCGTCAGTCACCGCTCTATTTTGTAGAGGCTCAATCCCTATAAACTAATGAGAGCCCTATAACTGCCAAGTCTGTATCAGCCTTAGTGAGACTATAGGAGTCTGACGGAGCATTTTCCCTTCCACATCTAATAAGTTCATACTTGTGACTCCCTGTACCACGCTATCAGTGTCCTCAAACGTAAGATTAGCCTCCGTGTTAATCACAACTTAAGATACTTATTTACTCTAGTAATAAGCGAAGGACTGTTTACTTTTTACGCAACACCGGACAAATGTCGACAGGTGGAGTTATTGGTTCGTAACTTATTAAGTACGGAATTTACGTCGTTGTCATGTACAACACCATTGATTTTATTTGCGCAACACGGTGCATAGAAATATTTCTTGCTTTTCTGATGTAGCTGTTCTAAAATCCTTCTCTGTTGCTCGTTGCTTTAAACCATCCTTTTAATGTCGTCGTTTCTTTATTAAACATCAATCCTTTTTCATTGGTCTGCGTGCCTATGCTAACAAACAATTTTCGCCATCCAATAAAATTTCCTCATTCTCCAGTTTGAAAAAAATCATCACGTATGCACACTCCTCTGAAAAACACATTACCTGCAGCTTATTCATACTTTACACTTTAGAAGGGCACGTGACGTAAGTTCGGTCACTGACTAAGCCAGATAAAGAGCTGTATTCGTCGGTGACAAATGTTAGACTTAGGCAGTTTTCATCTTAATAACGAATAGTCAAATGGACTACGATTTTGGATTTGTTTGGCGACTGTTGAGGTGAAGCCAGAGCCACAAACCGGATTCGAACCTCTAAATGAACGCTCAATAGGTAAATATTGAGTCTGTGAAGAAATTCAGGCGAAAATGTGTGGACTCAGTTCCAATTTCGTAGTTGAATCTATCTAGAACTGGGGCATCTGTATTTAAGTTTGCGGTAATTTGTTGTTGTTGTTTTTGTTGTTGCGTAAGCATTGTTTTAAACTGTTTCCGCAAAGATTAAAGTCTGTTTAGTTTTCTCGAATGTTTGTACTATCATTGCCTTTTGCTTTTAGTAATAAATCGTTTGCGCTCTGCTTAAACAAACGGTGCTGTGTTTGTTGGTCCTCTGGGTGCCAATTATAATACTTTACGATGCATATTTTCATCCATGTAGTGCATAAATGCACAGTTGTTTCTAATTTACGTTTTTTTTAAACGTAAAAATTCTTGTTGATACCAGATTTATTGTTTATTCTGCACAGCATATTTTCACTTAAACGTGACAGGATAATAACCGAGTCACTGTGATTTAATGCTCGAATTAAACACGGTAACTTATGTCCTATCTAATCCAAATACATATAATCAGACATTATTCTAGTTTCCGTTGCCCACCGTTTATTTGGATATTATTGTAGAGTTGGAGAGTAGTTGCGACATCTTTTGATGAATATGCAGTATTCAAGTATGCCTAAGTTAAAGGGATATACATTTATTCGATGCTGAGCTTCACAAATAATTCTGGTTCTGATTGAATTTACTTGTTACAAAGTAGGACATATTTAATACATGCGTGTATGTCCTTTAATTTTCGCCCCAGCGAACTTCTGAATATGTATCCTGGTTGGCACGTTTTGATACAACAATTCGATGTGGCGGACCTAAAATATACAACGTTGTATATTCCTTTTAAATCAGCGACTTAACTTAGCAACTTCAATTTAAATTGCACATACTGACGCGTTTCCATATACTCTATCATCATTATCAAACATAAATGGAAGCTAGTATGTATTAGGTGTTGCGAACCTAGTAACAAATTATTTCAGTTGTGACCAGAAGGATAAACCAAGGACAGCATGAACGGAAAGTATAATCTCATGCTCTCTTTGGTTTATCCTTCTGGTCACAACTGAACTAATTTGTTACTAGTTTCGCAACACCTAATACATTCTAACATCTTAGGATGCTTTTTATATGCACGAGCTTCAGGGAATAACTAATGAAGCAAGTTTCGTTTGTTAAACTTGTGAGGTTTATTGCACTTGATGAAGGCTATCGATAAGTTTAGCCGAAATATATTGAAAAAGAAAACTACTGGAACAATGGAATCTGCGTTAGTCAAAACGCAGATCAGGTAATTTCAATTAATCTATGTTCGCAAAAACATTCTTCATTCAACAAACTAATTACTAAACGGGAGTCACTTTCGGCGATTCACACTGATCTAAAAAGCTGGTATACGTGCTCCTATGATTCATCTTATTATTAAACACGGAATATACCAGCTGCGGCTAGTATGCTTACCTGAATACCTTACTTGATTAAAAGCTGTTGTGTTACTGAAGCCTGTGCTTCTAAGACAGAATAACTGACACCGCTTCGCTATGTTCAATATAAATTCTATTTCTTAAAATCAAGTTTGCTAGCCTGAAGTAAACACAGCATAGCAAAACTATCGTCAGTCACACTTACTATGCTATGCTGTTCGACGACTGGTTAAATACAAAATGGGATTGGGATTTATCTGAAGTTCGCAAACTTGATTTAAATAATTGTTACTACCAACCGCGTAATTAGTGAATGTTTAATAAATTTATTTGATTAAATTCAGAAAAGCCCTCTTTTTATACATTAATTGAGTCTAACATTTATATATAAATATGTTGTTTTGGCATCAAATTTGCAATTTTTTCATAATTCTGCGCTCTGTTGTCTATGTGTTCACATTGAAAAGCCATACTGGTTCTGTACAGACCACCATGGTCACCTGATCTGGGACTTCGTGTCTCCGACAGTGGCTGCGCGACTACGCGCCGACGAGTTACGTTTTGGTTTTACCGACGAGACACCAAAAAGACGCACCGTCTATTTAGTCGACGCGGGATGCCGGCCGGCACGCGATTACTGGTTTCAGCAGCTGACTGACATACAACAGAGTAATGCTCAAATGATGCTCGCTCTGCAAGACCCTACAAAATTTGGTGGACTTGGCGGAGCCCACTCTCCTGCCGAGGCTGCGGCTGCTGCCTTATTGGTGACCAATCATTCTAGTTCGCACATAACAATGTCGCCGTCTCTACTAACAAGAAAGAAAGGCAACTCACGAGAACACCCGGAGAAGGCTCGTGGCAATGCAGGAGTCGCCGGGTTAACAAGAGATGTGTCGACAAATAGTGGGAGTAGTGCAGCATCAGCAACACCCTCCGGGTCTTCCTATTTGAACTTCAGTTCAATAAATCCGTTCCATCTTATTTCGCACAGAAAAGAGCGATCATATCACGAGGATTGCTTTGGTAAATTTATCTGAACTATTCAGGCTTAATCTTTGAAACTTATATATATATAACTGGTTCGCTGGAAGCTTTGTTTCATAACTAATTCTTTACAATTATAATAAACAACATTCATCAGCATAAGGATTTTGGCTATTTGGCATATTAGTGCATATTAGCGTGAACATTTTGCCAATAAGCTTCATAAAGTTAATCTTAGCCTGCGAAGAAGGTTCTGAAACTCATTTGCATAGTCGTCTTTAAATGAAAATCAAGAATATATATTTAAAAAAAGTTTATTTTGTTTTGATATAAATGCATTTCTATGAGATATATACCCGTGAAATAATACGCATTAGCATTTTCAACATATTTGATACTACAGAAGTTATTTAGCCTGGCAATAACCTACCGTAAGAAGTGTATTTATTCGTTCTGATTGGGAGCTAATACATATGCAATTATGTATGAGCCTGTGCACACCCAATAGCAAATTTCATCACTTAGAGCCAGGAACATATGCAAAAATTGACATGAACATACAGGTGTAATCTTATACTTACTGACGATTCATCAGAAGGAGCTGAAACTGCGTCACAAACCTAATATATAAATTTTCAGGAAATATATAACAGAAAATTGAAAGAGACTTTGTAAGAGTAGAAGGTAATCGGAATGGTTGTTAATTTTCAATTAGGCAAAATTAAGCCCACCTACAAAATTATGTATTTAGCAGTCTCTAATGGTTTTGTACATTTTATATATAATGGTAGCTCAAAACGCAGATCAGGTAATTTCAATTAATCCAGGTGCGAAACACGGAGACTACTTCAAGAAACATTTAGTCAAAATTAGTATTCGTCTCGTGTTCAGCGCCAGGTTGCAATTGAAGTATATTTCTGTAAGGTCAAACCTACATACGTATGTGTGCGTATCTACGCAGGCATGTGTATATATATATATCTGTGTGCATGATATGATATATATATATGTGTATATATTTATATATACTGCATGTAGTATATCCATGCATGACACATGTATGTCTGCATGAGTCTGACTATGTGGCTATGTACGCATGCACGTACGTGTACGTATGTATGTATGTATGTATGTATGTGATGTATGTGAATGAATATGTAGCTGTATGTATGTATGTATGTATGTATGTATGTATGTATGTATGTATGTATGTATGTATGTATGTATGTATGTATGTATGTATGTATGTATGTATGTATGTATGCTTATGTTATGTATGTATGTATGTATGTATCGTCTGATGTATGTCATGTATGTATGTATGTATGTATGTATGTATGTATGTATGTATGTATGTATGTATGTATGTATGTATGTATGTATGTATGTATGTATGTGTGTATGTATGTATGTATGCATGTATGTATGCATGTATGTATGTATGTATGCAGGTATGTATGTGGGTATGTATGTATATATGTATGTATGTCTGGAGGTATTTACGTATGTATGCATATGTGTGTTTATTTTTGTAAGTACCATTCTTTCATCTATTTATGAATGGTTGTATGTTTGACGTTATCTTTTCATGCGTGTATTCATGTATGCACGTGTGTGACTTAGGTATTTTAAATTTCTATATGATCAATTTGAAAAATGAAATTTGTTTTTACATTTTTTTGCCGTAACCAGTCTGGCCTTGTAGCTGCAGGCAGTTTTTCCTGTTTTTCACGCTTCTATTTTCATTTTATTTGATTTTTTGATTGCTCAGAAATATGTGTGCTTGCATTCTTTGACTTGAATTTGCGCTATTTTGTTGAAGTTACGGCAAATATTTTTCTTGCACCAGCTAATATTTGTATCTTTGTTGGCATATCCTTAACAAAATGCATTCTGGGCACTTTCTTGGCCACTTCATTACATCCATTTTACTTAAAGTGGATCTCAGTGCGTATTATTTCACATTGTCTTTTAGAAAAACCTCATGTTAAATTGTCCGCTTTTTTAAGTATTTAACTCGAAAATAATTTAATAAATTGTCTGTGCGTAATAACACCGTTAATGGAAGAATTATTATAATATGTATCTTTAGATTTTGTACATAACTTAGTCATCTAGACGTCAGATATATATATTTTCGCTTCTACATGCGAAAACGTAAAAAAATCCATTTTACTACATCGACAAGTGTATATAATTTCTGTGAAATCTTCTTTGTATTATTATTGTAAAATCAGCAGTAATAGATATTTTTATTTTGCATAAGTTTCTACTAGTGTTGTTAGTTATTTGTGGGACACAATGAGCGTAGCTATGAAAAAAAACACTCATAGGATTAAAATATAACCAAACGAACTAGTTATGGTGATTAAACGATCAGTGATTGCATGGGCGGTGATATTTTATAAAATTCAAGTTAGCGATCTTGATATAAACACCAGTTCCATTATATACATACATTTGGCAGTATAGACTAAGCATTTTATAATTTAAAAAGGCAATTCATCAAATAAACTTATTTCGTCCTTATTGGGAACTCTTCAGGTATTGTTCAGAATTTACTGCGAACAGGGCTCGGACGTGCGCACGTCTGCTACGGAGTCTGTTTAATTAACCACTGATCCGTTAGTGTATTTCGGTTAACCTTTCCTTGAAGTGAAGTCTGTACTCCATCGTTTCGGAACTTAAGTTCCTACTAGCCAACCCTAATCTGTCACAATGGAACATAAACCACGCTACCTGAGGAAGTGGTACAGAATTAAATATGTATCTAATTAAACTATCACTGGTTTCGCGGACGGTGATTGCAGTGATTGGAATTAAGGCTGCGATCTTGATATAAACTCCACCATTATTATATAGATTTAAATTTGTCAGTATAATCTAAACATGGTATAATGTAAAAAAGTCAATTCATCCAATAGACAGGTTCTTCGTTAGCTCTGTTAACGAACTGTCCGAAATTTTGCCGCGGACAAGTCTCGAACCTGGGCACGTCTGCTTGGAGACTTTGACTCTAACCACTGAACCACCCTGCAGCACGCAACCTTAATTTAAACAGTTGTTACCATCGCCCAAACGACCAATAATCGTTTAATTACATTACTCTTCTTTGTGCATTTTTAGCTTTTAATAAGCCAGACTTTTGGTATTGATTAATTTTTCTTTAGGTCGTTCGCCTCCACCATCTGCCCACCAAGGAAAAGATTTGAATATGAGTAGCGCAACAATTGCCGGACCCAGCACTAGCATGTCAGTTTGGCAGAGAAAATGGCCTAGTTTCACTATGAAGCGATCTCAGGTGACATCTAGGAATTCACACTCTACGACAGAGGCTCCTGGAGACGAGAGCTCCTCCATGCTGTTGAGAATTTCGACCTCATCTGCAGGCTGTTCTGTACGATGCAATCAGAAAAACAACCCCTCTATCCGTACGTTGAGCAAAAGTAGTCTTTGGATTGTACTGCTTAAATACTGTTGTTGCAGATATATCGATTTGAACTTTTTTTATCTTGCGCTTTATTTAAGATTTACTATCACAACTTGTACAAATAAGAAAGACATAAATACATGCAATTCTTCGTTGGTGGTTCGCTTTTAATATGGCTGTTTTCGGTTTTCCTACAGACAAGGACATACCTGATAGGATTTCCTGGTTAATTTGATTTAAACGCACACTTCAAAGACATATTTCTGTTAGTATATTAGTTTTATGAATTTATAATTTATGGTAACCTAAAGGTAATTTCGTAATTAACAGTTTAACATCATTTGTTCGAAACGAAAATCTAAGACATACTTTTTGTGGGATCACCACTTTTATACAAGGGATTTCTTTTTTACCTGTACACGTAAATATCCAATATTCAGGTAAGTTTACTTTTCTGTACAAACACTATGCCAAGGCTGTATACTTATTTATATGGGGATAAATCAAGATTTGTTTATGTATATGTAAACATTAAGTAACCGTTTTGAAACACAACAGCTGTGCAGAGGACTCGATAGGAATAAATTACATTTCAAGAGACTAAATTCAATTGAATTGTAATATAAGAAATGCCATAAATTACTGCGGTAAATAATTTTGAGGTACTAAATTCACGCTGAAGATATAAATTTATCTGTTATTTACCCTAAAAATTTTCGCGGATCTATCACACTGTGTTGATCGATTCTTTGGTTTGATCATCTAAAGTTAAATTTGCAAAATGAAAACAAATAATTTGTGTTTCGATGAGCCAACTATTTATGTTGGTGCTAGTTTTTATTTGAATTCTGGTTTATTATTAACTATCTATGCAACAGGAAACCTTTAAGCCTGGGATAAAGTATTCTGACTTTAATATCATCTTACATTCTGTTATTTAAAGCGCGAAAACTCTACCTTAGTCGTAGCATCTTTTATATGTATCGCTTCTTCTTTCTCTTTTGCAGAACGAAATGAAATTCATTTTTTTTGCAAATATCAGTATTTCAAAGCTATTTTTCTTATGCAAACATAATTGTTAGGTGACTTACTAATGCAATATAACGATTTTAATCATTTAACTTCATTGTTAGCACGATTGCTATTTATATTTTTCTCTTGACTCTGTAATGCAAACCTTAAAAATTTTGTTTTGCCTATCTTCATGCAATATTTGATTCGCGTGTACTTAATTACTGGATAACTGAGAAAACACATCTTCGTTTTTGACTAAAAAACTTGCAGATTTTATGCAGGATAACTGTTGAGATAACGATGTCTTTTCTAAATACAAATATAAATTTATTTAGATCCAATTTGTGAGCTTGAGATAAACACCAATCCTTTTGTATCCAGCCAGTCGCACAATATAGCAAAACTTACGTCAGTTTCACATACTGGCGCTTTTCGACCTTCCGCGATCATCATTAGTGCACGATGGGAAACTCGTTAATGAGGATGAAACCGCAATTTATACATAAGGTATTGGAAATCAGATATGCGGTTGTCACCATTGGTAGGTTTGCAAAGATTTTTCTTGATTAATAATGGTAGCTGCACAATTTCTATACAGTCACAAGCATAACAGTGTAGATGGTTTTCTTTCAACAAATTCTTCACCTGTAAAAACGAAATATGTGTCAATTTTAATTTTAATTTTTAGTAGGAGGAGGTTACTATGATATTTCATGAAACAGGATATGTTTCATTTCAACATTTTAATGACCGACAACTACCTTAAAGAAGATGATCCTCGGAATTACTGACTATGCATTTATTGTTTTGCCCGAGTATCCATTTCATATAAAATTTTACCTATGAATTCTGTAGATGCTTAAAGCTAAATTTATCCTCCATCGTTACAAGAATAACTCGCTTTGAATATGTCACTATCTATATACGTTTATGTACTGTGAACGACCGCACACTGGATTTCGAGTATATTTGACTACCGTTAGCCTTTCAATCAAATGAATTACACCTTTAAGACCAATATGATTGCTAACAATAAAACTGCTTCACCACGTGTTTGATATAGCAACAGTAATTTATTTTCAGACATTAGTAAAGGCCAATTTCATGTCTTAAGCTCAGTTCACTATGCTTCTTAAATATTTAAAAATATCTAACGATTTTTAAAATATTTTTCTATGAGTGCGCTACATTTTTATTTTCAGATTAACTGGTTTACACTTTTTAGGTTGGAGAATTTAATTTTTTTAAATTCGGGTTTATTGATTTTTTATTTAACTTCAGGCGAAAACGCAGATCTCGTTGGTGATAACATATCCTCTGATATCAGATTCCCTGGTTTTGCTAATCTATCACGCTCATTGTCTGTGGAACGGCAGCTTGACGGCAGCACATCTAAGCGAAAGCACCTTGGAAATACTTCTTTAAGCAGAATTGGCTTCGGATTAAATCGTGGCAATCAATGCAACAGAAATTCCCAGAACCAAAGGAAGTCTTCTGACGCCATATTTGTAGGAACTGTACGTCATGCTAAAATATCATCATAATTATCTTCAAATTATAGTTTAAATGTGGGCACTTATCATGATGTTGTCTTATTTTTTGGTTCAGATTATTAACGTTACATAGAATTAGGTATATAAATAAGTGACTAATTGTATCTCTAAAGTAATTTTTCATTTAGACGTTACACATCATATAAGTGATTTCTTTTCCATTTCAAAAAACGTTGTACTATCTAGAAGCTTGCATTCATTGACATAACTACGTCCTGTTACATAGAGTGTATTACTGGTATAGTATGCGACTATATAAGAACGTCATATTATCGTTTGTGCCAAATAAAATTTATTAGGCTGTTACTAGAGTTTTTACTTATCAGTGTCGTTAAATCCACCTTTAGCAAAGTTTGATGGCAAAATCAAGAGTGAAATAGTTGGAATAAGCATTTCAAATATAGGTGCAGAAATAATGAATAAACCAATGAAAATATTCCATACACATACAAAAGACAAAAAATAGTAAGAAATCGCAATGATATAGTTGTCTACTTCAGTATTTTTACTTCAAAAACAACGTTGCGCAATTATTGACGGCTTTTAGGGGGTATAACTTGTCAATGTTATAAAGCTCCAAGAATTTGTCAGTATTGAAACTACGACAAACCATGGAAATTGCACAATTAATAATGGGTCATGAAAAGAAACGATATCACATTCATCCGTGCAACGTCCTAAATTATAGAAGTAGCGTTGCAAAAACAGCAATCCGTGAAGTCCTGGCAGCTTTGTTTCACACCTTGATTTTCATTCTTTACATTTCATGTAAGTAGGAGACTGTGATAAGTGCAAATTTTTGGCCCTTGACTAGGGTGAATTGAATCATCAGTGCGCAATATTTTTGCTGAACAAACACCCGGCATGTTGTAGATTAACATTTTATGCAAGATTTGACCATTGAAAATTATGTGTCAGGCGAAATGATCCTTAATTAGTTAGTTTGGGCGCCAACAAAGAGTTCAGTAACATTAGATTGTTTTACCCATGTGAGATATAAAGTCGTAATTCTCAAACACAACAGCAGCACGGAAATGATTTTTTAAGCAAAACATCGCATTTATAAAAGCGATCCGAGTCACGCCACTGTGTTGCAAGATGGCGTGATATTTAAAGTGGATCGTTTCTTTATTGACAATACAATTATCATTAATTGATTGCGCGCATGGTAGTAACAATTCTTTAAATCAAGTTTGCGAGCTTGAAGTAAACGCCAATCCCATTTTATTTAACCAGTCGTCCAACAACATGGCACTGACGGTAGTTTTGTAATCAGTCATTTAATATTTAGGTATTTTTAGAATTTCTTTAAATCATGCTGGCGAACTTCAGATAAAAATCAAACTCTCTTAATTTAATCAGTCGTAAATTGTAGGTAGTCTACCATCGGTCACACAAACTGACGCGTCTTGATCTTTTGTGGTTCACATCAGAACACGACTGAAAATTGACTAGCACGGATCAAACCTCACTGTAAATACAAGGCGTGGAGAAATCGGATATGCGGGTCTCACCCTTATTAATCTCCCGTACACTATACTCAAACGAAAGTTTCAAATGCACAATTTCTATGCATTCAAACACAATAAATTTACAGCTATCGTCACAGGTATGTATGGTATGTAACTGAGCAATCATTGTGTTGATGTTGACAATGATTCTTTTATTCATGTTTTCAACATTTAAATGGTCACCAAGTCCATTTTATTTATCAAGTTGTGCAATATCACTTAACTACTGAAGTCGTACGCACCGCTATTTTACGAATTTCACTGTTTCATTACTAGTAGATTTCATTAATTTATTTTACAATCATTTTCGTTGTCCTTTTACGGCTGCATTTTGCTATGCGTCTACAATCACCCTAGTTAATTTCGTGTCCAGTCTCCACTCAAAGGCAAGCAAAGTCAGATAAGGTAACACTTCTGTACCGATATACTTTTCAATGTTATCCCTTTCTTATCTTGATTCGTAGTATGACTTCTCCGACATGCATCAGACCAAAGCTTTTGGTTGGGATTTGATTCACTCCTGAGGTATCTAAAGTTTCAATTTTGTCTTCTTGGTGGGGAGGTTTACGCCCTCAGTTAAGGGATTTAAAAAAATTCTTATGTTGCACTGCAATGCTGTTGATTTTAATTTCCCTGACAGATTTCCCATTCTTCAGTCTTTGATTAAATTTATTTAAAAGATCTATAATTTCTGTCTCTATTAACTTACGGGAATAACCGTTAAAACAGATTATTTCTCATGATCTGCTTCAAGTCAAATCTCTATGTCTTATATCTCTTATCCTAAGGATTTTTATTGTAAATAGTTTAAAGATATCGATTTTCATCCAATACTGATATTTTGACTTAAAATTAAGAAGGATGCCAGAATAGTTCTAGTCCCAATAAATATCCCTTTCTAATTTCTGATCATTTCTACTCAATTTAATATTCAAAAATATTTACTTTCAGGATGACTACCTTCTAACCGTAAATTCGAGTCATATCTGCATCACCATAATTCCAGATAACTAATATATCATCCAAGATCCGTAGGTACAGTTCAGGCTCCAGGTTTATCCTATCTAGAAGATTTCTCAAGATAATTCATAAGGACGTTTTCTATTGGCACTAAAAATGTTGTCCCATTGGGACACAACTAATTTGTTTTCAAACTAATTTCGCGGATATAAAATAAAATTGAGGACTTAATGTACCATTATGTACACATTTGTTATTTTAATTCCTTCTTATATTAACAGATGAAAATAAGAAAATGTTGTACACAAACCTAGATGTTAGGTACTCGCTTATTTGTGCACATGGATACTATATCTAAGCTCCACAACTTGTCACTTTTATCTAGTACACATGTATCAACAGTTGAAACCAAATGATAAGCATTTATCAATGTATGGTCTACTAAGTTAGAATATTTTCCTATTATACTACATAATAGCTTAGAAATGTTATATGTTTGGAGTGTTCGAAATAAGCATAATTCTGATTTAGTTACCAGGTTTATGTATTTTTACTAAACTCGGCACTCAATACGCAACTTTATCTCTTTCTATGAGCGCGGTGCTATTTGTCGAGTCCAAATCCTTACTACCAATCAAACTAATAAACAATAATTGTAAGTGCATTTCTAGCCTATTAGTTTTATCGTTTTCATTTTAGTTTATACATCATTTTTAGTTGAATTTAAAAAAATCTTATCTTTATAATCGGACTGATTACTAAAAATTGAAGTTCCATCCTTGTCCGCTTGTAAGCATTAAACATTGCTAGATATTTAACCAGTTTTTTTGGCCGTCGAACTTGAGAATTAGGCTTATATTTATCATCTCGATTTGTTAGAACGATTGAACCTTATCCTTATTAGAAAGAAGTTGATATGTTTTACCAACTTCTTTAATGACCTCATTTCTATGTGATCTCTAATTTTGAATTGCCATTTACAAACTACGGTTAAACAACTTAATTTTGCAACATTATTGACTGCATTTAAACTGATACTATCTAGGAAAGGTATTTTAAAAATCAAACTAGTAAGTTTTCTAACATGTTTAATTCCTACGCTACAAGCACATTCAGTAAGCTTAGCTATACATTCGAAATCATCGGCGAGCAGAAGAGAAATTAACTTTGATCCTATTTTCATCTCTTTTCTAATTCGTCCAAACGGGAGTTTATGCAAATCAAGAGATAAAGTTAATTTTATATTAAAACACAGCACATGTTTGATAGATATGCAACGTGCATTCAAATGAAACATAGCTTTAAATATGAAACATTTATTAATAAAACCAAGTTTTAAGCATAGATTGAGAAATTAAATTATTTGCTGCTTTACATTATTATTTGAATTATTATGCAGCCTGATGGCATTGATGGTTTATTTTTTCTGCATTATTGTCGTTTTCCGTCAATACAAGGAAAATTTAATGATTTTCCTATTACAAATTTATTCGACTGCTTATAATCACTCATTTTTTATGTATGAGCATATTTTATTCATGTGTGTTCACATTCATTTGAGCAACTTATTCTAACTAATACAACTATGAATGTTTGTTACTACTTGAATGCCGCATGAACTACCATTTTCAATGCACAATAGACCGAATTGGAATTATGTATTTTTTCCTATGTAGGGTTACCAGATATAGACTACAAACTCCTATTATTTGCACTTGGAGAACCAATTATTTGATTCTTTATTATGTTAACTATATTCATATTTACCTTTGTGAATACAATTTGTGACTAGCGGGTAATCAATCTGCGAAATTACGTTTTTGAAACTAATTTTATCTGGCCTCTCAAAAAATGTAAGATTCTTAACAAAAGGTTATCTTCCTCACGGGAAAATATTCACCTTCGTAATTAAACCATGCCTAATTGGTTATGAGAGGCAGTCATAAACGCATACATTTTAGAAACCATTGCCACGTTCGTATTACCCTTATCACGTTGGTATATGAACAAGTGGATGCAAGTCTGAAACTAATAGAGTCAATTTATGAATTCAGATCGGGTAAAGTCGGTCTACATATTTCATTCTTATTCAACAAATACAAGAAACGAAAACAATCAAGATCAAAGGCGTAAACACCTACACAATATAATTACCAGTTGATATTCAATTCTTCAACAAATTTACTGTGTCTATTTATGTGTGGATGTTCTAATTGACGCCTTTTGTAATGCACAGCTTCTTTTCCTGTCTTCTTTTAAAAGAAACTGAAAATGTACCTGGTTTAGTGTGAAATTTATGTAAGCATTACCTAAGGCTATTGGTAAAAGTTCTTCACTTTTCCAGGCGTGTTAAATCTAAAATGAATTTTGATTCGCATCTTTAGTCATTAGCCGGTCCTTCCTAACTGGGGCATTGTGTAGCGATGGCATGCGTATAACTGTACAATATTACATTGTTGTCTTACATTCACGTTCATCATACGTTTTATTACAAAAACCATCTGATTCGTATTAGACATCCGGGTACTTACCACTGTCTCATTTTATTAATTAAGTATATCGGATAGCGTACATTCTTTAAACGGTGAATTAACTAATGTGTAACCTTGGTTTGAAGAAACTTCAGTGATTTTGTGTTGTTTATATTTCTTCCGTCCTATTATCTCACATTCCTCACCCAAATATATTGTGGTTAAAGGGCGTAATACCGGCTCCTACTGTTGAGTCGCCAGTAAGCACTAAACGAATTTGCATGAGATTATACTTTCCGTTCATGCTGCCTTTGGTTTATCCTTCTGGTCACAACTGAACTAATTTGTTACTGGGTTCGCAACACCTAATACATACTTGCATATATATTAGTTCTCCGCAACAAACAGTATTTAACTGTTATATATTGAATGGAATGACGTCATGCTTACCGCGAAATGTGATAACTGACATCGATCAAGGCCAGGGTGTATGGATTTACTGGAGTAACAGGCGTTCAGAAATCGTTGTAATTCTCAATTTCGGTGAACTATAGCATACATTGATATTCATCATTTTGGTACCATGCACCAACTCGGCAACTATAGTGTTAGTACCATGCACCTTTTCAGTACAATAATGTTGGTATCGGTTACTAACAAAATAGTCATAGTGTTAGTATCCTTTACAGACTCGGTATTTATTTTATATAGAGTGAGTTAGCGTGGAAGTCGCATTTTCGAGACTTCATATGATGTGGAGATAGTACCGTCCTATTATTCCACATTCTTCTACCAAATATATAGTGGTTAAAGGGCGTAATACCGGCTCCTACTGATGAGTCGCCAGTAAGCACGAAACGAATGTGAACGAGATTATACTTTCTATTCGTGCTGTCTGTGGTTTATCCTTCTGGTCCAACTGAACTAATTTGTTACTAGGTTCGCAACACCTAATACATACTTGCATATAATTCTTGTTTGCTTTTATACATGTTGCGGAAATTTAGTTTGCCAATAAATTTGTTTTTAACATTGTAGGGTAAATTGTGTATTAATAAATATCTTTTTTTGGAAATTTGTACAACGCTTTAGCAATCTATGTATTGTCCAGCCCATGTGTGCTTTCTATGTGTTTTCCATTTGGACGGGCACCTTCCTGTTTCACTATCATAACTTAAAATATAATATGTTTTACTTACTTTAATCAAGGTTGCGAACTTGATATAAACACTTGACCCATTATGTACATACATTTGTCAGTATAAACTAATTATTGCATAGTGTTGAAAAGGCATTTCATCCAGTATACCGGTTTCGTCGTTACTGAGAACTCATCCCATACTGTCCAGAATTTGCCGCGGACAGGGCTCGAACCTGAGCACGTCTGTTTCGGAATCTGGTGCTCTAAACACTAAAGCCAAATTTCTGCACACTACGCACAATTTTCAGTTATTTACTAACTAATGAAACTCAGTAAAATGTATAAATTATGTGACTAAAATACATATCACACTTGTTTTATTAGCTTCTTTCGAAGACCTGTCATGTATTGTGGACTGATGAAGAACATTAAAGACGTTATTCGAAATATTTCTGCTCAAGAAAATAACTGGGACAAAATTTGTTGGTCTAATACAGATCAGATAACAAAGTGAAAAACCAGGAAATGTATCCTTCTTTTGATGTAGACATCACATATCGAAAAAGTCATTTTCTATTCAACATGATAAGTTGATAATGTAATTTTTTTAAATTCAATTTTACTTAACTTGATAGTTAAATTGAGCACATATTACAGCGATTACAACGTTTACCTTGGTGTAAAAATATCATAGAGGAAATGTCCAAACGTATTTGATCATGAGCCTTCGTTTTTAAAGAGATTTTTAGCGGACAGCCTGAATTGGCAATGATTGTCCTACCAGGACGTTTGGTTATTTCGAAGGTAGAAATTGCATTTCTAAATGTACGCCAACAAAATATATGTAATCAAATTCTACAATTAAGCGCTAATTAAAAATAAATTTCATTTTACTTAATAGTTTCAGTTTGAAAGTTTAATCAAATATGATGGTCCACGCTACAAAATCGTTAAGCAAATCATTTATAGCTACATGTTCATTAATGGAAATGAAAGTTGGTTTATATAACCTAGAAATGTACAAAAATATCAAGGAATTAGTGGACGCACTTTTGGTGTTTCATGTAGGATTTGTAGACATCTGCTAGTAAATTAACTAACAATCTGCATATCCCGTTTATTGATTTACGGGAAATATTTACTTTAGAATTTGAATTTGAATTTTTAGTGTAATTGTTAAGGGAAATTATACGCTGCCCTGTATCTTGAGAAGGTAAAGAGGGTTATTATCGATGAATTTACATAGACAATCATATTTTGTCCATATGAATACTTTTGCCAAAGTTGTCATATTATTCTTGATATTATGCAACTTTTTGTACATGAAAGCAAAGAAATCGCAAATACAAATGTTTGACATTTTAATTTCAATCGCGGTTAGATATTTTTTCATTAGACACCATATCATTCGTTCTATGTTGAAATTTCTCATATGTTTATAGCATGTATTAATTTTTAATCGTGTTAGCAGTTTATCAGTTGCACGTATCAAAACTGGGAGACATAGTTTGTGAAATCTTTGCGAGATTGCTTTTTTAATACACAAAATTTTTAAATGCTTCATTCCGCAGGGCTCATCACATCTGCATTTGTGTGGATTTTAATTGTTGAACTCTGGACGTGATAATTGCGGCTCACACAGTTTTAAATTATTTATAATTTCTATTTCACACATCTTTTAATAGTGACGTTATTTATGTAATATTATGCACTGAAAAATATCGTTATTATAAAATATGTAAACCTGTTTTGAAATAATTTAGCGCTTAACACAAGAAGTATTCATTATTTTAGATTAGTATTGAATATTAAACACCTGAGCATATGTCTATGCTATGCAGAATTATAATTCCTTTATTTTACGTCATGTTCACGCCCGGACATCGTAATTTAATCTTGCAAGAGGATTGAAATAAAAATTTAATAACAGAGAGGTACTAATGTTATGTAAAACAAAAAATATTATTAAGTTCATTCTAACTTACGATTTAGTATTCAAATCAAGTTAAGTTACTGAAGCCACAGTTCAATGTCATGAGTAAGTATAATTCAAAATCACAATATAATTAAAGACTAGATGAAGCTGACGAAGTCATAAAGAAGATGAAAGGGGTAAAAACATTTTGAAAAATGAAGAAAGGAGAATAATTGCAAAACATCTTCATTGCAGATAATATTAATTTACTTGTATGTAATAATTAAAATTATGCAAATGAAGTTGGTTTTGTAGGCACATATTAAAATTATTATTATTAAGATCAGTAAAATTACCAAGCCATAAAACCTAGGACACAAGTCATTTATCAAAATCTACCTCAGGTAACTTCTACTTCCTACTGTTGTTTAAAATCCTATTCAGAAATTGGCGTTACGATGCCTGCTACAACGGTCGTAATTAAAGTGTAACTGTTGGCTGAAGTCCAAACGATTCTCTACACCAACAGCTAAATCGTTTTAGCATAAATCGAACTATCCATTTTGTTCTTCTCATTTTATTGACTGGTCTGTATCCATCGAGTGATGAGTTTGATCGGATTTAATTAAATTCCCATGTTTACATGCCATTCTATGCTCACCTTTGATAACCTTATTCCGCAGCTTTGTTTCTCCAACATAGAAAACATTAAAATTATGTCAGCAAATTTCGTAAACACCTCATTTTTCGTCGGCCGCAATTTTATTAGAAAAAAATACACAATTACAAATTTATTTTAGAAAATTTCTAATGCAGTCTTTGTTGCTAATAACGACACCTTTTATAGTTTAGAATTTGGTCCATATAATACATTACGGTCATTGTTAGTAAATCAGCGGTCTGTTCAGCTTTTTTTCAAATCATATTTTATTAAGATATTATTAATAACTAGTTCGGTTACATCTACAGGTTGCCCGCGTTTCTGAAATGTTTCCGTCACTTTACAAAATGATCAAATTGTAGTCTGCATTTGTCTGTTTTCTCCGTTGTTATAATACACATTTATTTATGACGTGACCAAGAGATCACCAAACATGTTTCGATTCATCCGAATAAATATAATTGGCAATTGTATCAACTGTTCCTTAATGAAGACTTGACATTTAAAAATGGACAAATTATTTGGCTACCACGGCAATTGTGACTTAATTCTATGGTCACGGAACGGATACCATTCTGTGAACACAGACCATAAATGGTGAAAAAAATTTCAGACGGGAACAGTTAATCTGTTGAATAGCAAAGGTTAAGAAAATATGAAATTGCTTATGTTGTAGCAATATCCTTGTTAATGCGAAAAATTAAATTTTTTTATTGTATATTTTCGTTGGTGTATCTGTCTCCCGTTTTTCTGGCAGTTCGTTATTAAAATCTGGAAGACGCGGTGAAATATTAAATAATGATCTTCTGCGGCTTCCACCTCAATGGATAATTCGCGCTTGTAAATTCTCCCACGTTAAACATACTTTCATCTTAAACCTGTAAAACTTTCATTCAATTATAATATTTCTTATCATTTCGATGGAGAAAACAATGCGACAAATACTGTTTGCACCGCTTTGAAATTCATTGAAAACAGAAAACAAACACAAGTTTAGTTTTCACACGACACAATTTCATTCTAGACCCCTTTGCTTTATGATCTCTAACGTAATAAAACTACGGTTAATTACATTTAACGTACATGAAATGGTAGTAATATCAAGGAAAAAAGATTTGATTATCATAGCTTAGGGATGCAAAATAAAAAAAAATTAATCAGTCATACTATTCACCTTGCATGCTATTCGACGTGCCTACATTATTCTTCGGATTTGCAGAAAACAAAAAATCTGCAACACATCCAAATGAAGTTTTTTTTTTAGCTACAATAAACAAGTTTCATATTTTATGTTTATTTTGAGTTTATGTATATATATATATATATATATATATATATATATATATAAAGTGTATATATATGTTCATATATGTGTCCTTTTGCAATACGAGCTTTAATATCATTCATGGTAACATTCCAATTTGCAAAAGTAAAAACAATTTTAGCAGATACATGAACCAATTCGTTCTCATTTACTCCTCAATTATCTACAAATATATATATATATATATATATATATATGTGTATAAATTAATTTGTAGTATAAACTCAATATTGCATTAGGTAGCATAGGTTATTCACTGAGTAAGTCGGTTTCGTTCTTATTGAGAACTCTTTATAAAATTGCCAGAATTTCCCGTGGACAGGATATGAAACTGGGCACATTTGCTTCGGAGTCTGGGACTAAAACCACTGCACCACCTGTGTCGCATTCTACACCCAATCTGAACTCAGATATTAACTTACATTCTCTGGTTGGCTTTTACTTCAAGTGGAACATATTTTGTATCTAATCAAGGATGAGATCGGTTTACTGGATGAATTGCCTTTTCTACAATATACGATGCTTAGTTTATACTGACAACAAATATGTCTTATGTTTATATGTTTTTATAAATTTATATATATATATATATATATATATATATATATATATATATATATATTATATATTATTTATATAAATATATATTACCAAAGACTATGATTACTACGCAGAATACTTTTTAGGAAGAGACACATTTAGCAACAATGTGTATATGAATTGTCTTTTCTACACTATACAATTATTAGTTTATACTGACAAAATGTAAGTACTTAATGAGTCAGGTGTTTATATCAAGTTCGCTACCTTGATTGTAGTATATTTGTATGTTTGCTGTTGATAATGGCCGGTTTTCGAGAACGCTCATCTAAACATTATGTATTTTATCGGTTATATACTTTTTTGGATTTCCTTTGATTAACTGAATGAAAACTAGTCTGATTTTCAGTTTTACTTCAATATTTTGTTGTTGGTTAACTGCATGCTAATTTGTGAGTGCGTATGCTTATGTTTCTGTGTGGTTCTACGTGTCCTTCCTATTTGTTTCGAAAGGATGTTTGAGATCTGTTTATTCTTGTATTGTTCGAATGAATTGCGACCAGGATTTTACTTTTATTGCTGGTGCGTGTAAAAAATGCTCTTTCCTTATTGGTCGTCTTTTCTATGGCATTATTCATGAGAAAAATCTTGTCCTTCTGGTAACACCTATTTCTCAGCACATATTTGTAATGGGGCGCACAAACAATTTAACATATGCCTCAATTCCACATAGCGGACAGTTGGAATAACACCTATAAATATACGAATAACTTTATGTTTAACAACAAGCACCCGGTCTAAACATTCAAATGTTCGAACAACATAATATTCTACTCGATTGGCCTCTTATCGCCAATTTTTCTTTAAATAAAATTTGCGAGCTTGAAGTAAACACCAATCCCATTGTATTTAAGCAGTCGTCAAACAACATAGCAAAACTATTGCCAGTGGCAGGCACTGACGCGTTTCCAACTGTTATGATCATAAACAGAGTACGACGGCAAACTGAATAGCGAGAATGAAACCGCATTGAATATGTATGGAAAGCAGAATAGCGGTTTGATCCTTGATAGTCAGTTTGCCGTCGTATTCTGATGATGATCATGGAAGGTCGAAACGCGTCAGTGCGTGCGACTGGCGGTAGTTTTGTTATTTTGTTCGACGAATGGTTAAATACAATGGGATTGGTGATTACTTCAAGCTTGCAAACTTGATTTAATGAATTGTTACCACCACCCGTGCAATTAACGATTGTTTGATTGCCAATTTTCTTGCATCAAAGCAAATCGAATCGCTTTTCAGACCAGCATCAATTAACATTGATCGGATCTTCAATAAAATTCAGTGTAAACAGATGCGCAGACACCATCGCTATCATCATTAATAGTAACGGAAATTGCACAACATTATGAGCAATAAACACTGCAATCTACACGCCCTGCACTTTTACCACGAGGACAAAATCAAACTCATGAACAATGCGATCCGAAAGACAACAAACGGAGGGAAAACTTTCATACACGCACTGGCCAACAGTCAAGTTTGCGTGCTTGAAATAAACAGCAAACCCATTGTATTTAACCAGTCGAACAACATAGCAAAACTATCAACAGTCACACATACTGATGAGTTTCGACCTTCCGTGATCATTATTAGAGTACCACGGCAAAACTGTCTGGTGAGGATCAAATTGCACTGCATATATATGAAAAGGAAACTTGGAAATACAGCTCTCACCTCTAGTAATCTTGCAAGCATTGTACGTGACTGGAAATGTCGGCTGTACAATTTCTATTCAGTCACGAGCAATAACTTGCTGTCGCATTCGCCACATATAATGGGCAATACAATTAAACAATCAATTATTGCGCGGTTAGTGGTAACATTTCTCTAAATCAAGTTTGCAAACTTGAAATAAACACCAATCCCACTGTATATAACAATTCCAACAGCATAACAATACTACCGCCAGTCAAAACGTACTGACACGTTTCAACCTTCCATAATCATCATCACATTACAACGGCAAACTTACTAGCGGGGATCAAAGCGCAAGGTATACATATGAAAATCAAAATTGTATATGCGCCTCTTACCTATTATAATCTCGTATACATTGTACTTGACTGAAATTGTCGGCTGCACAATAAATATAAATAAATAATTTCCAGTGGTTAGTACGAATTGTGTGGAAGCCTTCGGATTAAGAGTACGAATCGACACACAGCCTCCACGTAGACCAAATCAATGCATACTTAGAAATGGTGATCAATCGAATCTTTGCGAATTGATAGTTCAAATCTACCACCCACGAAAGAAAACCGTGGATTCTCTAAATAAAATGTATAGAACTAAAAGTTTATAATTTGTATTTAAGTAAATAAACCGGTTATTATTCACAATATAATTCACTTTGTTATCACATGAATTTTATTCTCCTTATACATACATATATATATATATATATATATATATATATATATATATATATATATATATATATATGTTTAGATACGAGAGGAGAAAATGAGATTATGTCATTTTATCTTTGCGCATGAGAATATATGTTATCTTGCCACTTAACTTAAATCCAGTATCAATTCCTCAAGTTTCATACTGTCTTTATTATAATGACCAATTTTGTATGATTTGTTAACCTTCATGTCGAATGTGATACATAGTAGACTGACCTGAAATACATACTGACAGAATAAATTAAGTTGATTAAAAGATAGGAATTGTATTATATGTGTCACTTCGGAGGTATAGGGGAGGAGTTAGATAGCGCAGAAGCAAATGCCTCTGAAACTCTGGCGACTATTTGATGAGTGCCTTTTAATGACAAAATTCGCCATATGGATGAATGCGTATATGTCGACATGATATATATATATATATATATATATATATATATATATATATATATATATATTATGCGTGCGTTTTCATTATAGACTTAACAGTGTACAAGGTAGCATATTCCATTCATTAAGTAAGCCGATTTCCACTGTTTTAGGAATTCGTCAAGTACATTCTAGAATTTCCCGTGATTGGGGTTTTAACCGGGTCAAATGTACTTCGGTTTATTGCACCCATCAAACGCACCTTTCCTTCTGTACACTACGAACTATACCAAATAGGTTGCACATGAAGTGAAGGTTAGCCGAAATGCTTAATTTTGTATATATGTGAAAATTGAGTGTATTTTGTGGCATGATTGATAAAATCGATTTGTGCTAGACTCCCTGGCGAAGGTGTCCCGGTTCGGGCTTCGTTCGCGGAAAGATCTGACAAGCTATTGAAGAGCTACATTTTCAACGCATACATATTTTAAATTTTTCCATTAAAATTGAATTCAAGAATTATGTAGTATTCACAAGTCGCTGTTAGGTTAAAATTAGCCAATTGTTTCTTTGTCAGATAAACCGTCAGAAAAACATTGAATTATCAATCCGATTATTTTTACACACACTTTAAAATGTTTCAACGTTTTAAATAATAAATAAAATTAGTTCGAATTTCCTTAGTTAGAGGGCACAGTCATGAAACGTTTTTGTAAAATTGTAAAAACTTTAGTATGAAAAGTTGTATAAATAAGCAATTCTTAGTGACAGAATTTCGACGACTCCTGGAAAAACAAAGCTAAGTTATTTCTGAATGATGTCACTGAAAATATGGGGATTCGGTAATCACTTCACATTGTCAAGGTTAGTAACCAAGGTCGTGTAAATGGTTAATGAAGAGAAATAAACTGCTAAGTGAATGTGCCAGGTCAAAGAACGAAATGTCTTGCCAATTCTATTTGGACAAAGTGCCGCCAACGATTAGTCAGATATTGATCATATAAGTCAAACTGCGAACGTTAAAATTTTGCTCAACTGCTAACTCGAGTAAGAATCGTTTTAAATTAAATCGCAAATGGATCATCTGTGTAGGTATGGATTTTGACCAATTAAGACAAATTGGTGTGCTGAAAAAATTGATTGATTAAACAAAATGAACGCTAATCTTAATTTAATCAGATGGATATAAGTAATATTTATTTTCATAATAGAAACATTGTTCAATACATGTAAAAGTAAAAACGCCTGAGAAAGCACTGGCTTCATTTTCATCCAATGTACAAACATAACCTATTAAAGGGCCATTATATATATATATATATATATATATATATATATATATAGAAAACAACCTAGAAAACAGAATCAGGGAGATCTGCCTTGAACACAAGATTGAGGAAAAACTGGTCTACCGGATAAAACTTTTTTTAATGAACAACTATCCAGAACGGTTCATTGATGTCAACATCAGACCACGGCAGATTCGTACTAGAGAGGATACCGGCCAGCAGGTTTTCCTGAACTTACCATTTAGAGGCGACGTACCAGCCTCGATAATTGCCGCAGCGGCTGAATAGAATAACTAAGGGCAACTTTCCCAGTGTTAAAGTTAATATGACATTTAGTACACAGAGAATCATGAGGTTGGATGCCAAAGATCAATTGCCAATTCTCTCCAAATCATTCATAGTCTACAAATTCTCATGTATGTGCGGTAGCACATATATCGGACGTACGAAGAAGCAATTCATAAGCAGTATCCAGCAACATTTGCCACAGAAATGGATTAACAAAGGCTTGCCACCGTCAGGAAAATCAGCTATTTCCGATCATATACTGGCAACGGGGCACCCTGTCAATTCGACCAATTTCACAATTCTACATAAAGCAAAATCAGAAAAATTATTATTTATCTACGAAGCCCTTTACATAAAACAACAAGCACCTGACCTTAATATTCAAAAGTTTCATAAACATGATATCCTTATCTACTGGCCAAGAATAACAAAATTCAACAACAATCTACTAGTATCCAGCCAAGAACAAACAGGCCCTCGACTAGAATCAACAAACGTACAATCGGATTGACAACAAACTGGAGTGGAAATAACAGAGGCGCATACGATGACAGAAGTCTCCAAACAATGTGAGCGTTTAACATTGCAATTAACATTAGCGTTGTTACCAAGCGAAAATAGCAATCTTGCGCAGCGGGGTGAAACGATCAACCATACTGGGAAAAATAACACTTGTACATGTAACAGTGAACAATGTGCACAAATGGCTAACTCTCAAGATACCAAAACAATAATGACAAGATCTCAGACATCACTGCGCAATACTGCGAGAATGACCTTTACATACAAACACGCATACACAACACAAACACAAACGCATAAACACTCACCAACTAGTCAAAACAAGAAACAACAGTAATAACGAGTCAGATTTGTTACCAATAGCATAATCAATTGAAAACCCAAAATGTATAAATATGTATGATTGTATAAGAGATGTTTTAGTATTCACAGAAATAAATGGCGCTTTATCCACTTTGTTATTTGTGTTTTCCTAATTATTATATATATATATATATATATATATATATATATATATATATATATATATATATATATATATATGAGTGTGTTAATGTGTCCAGGTTACTTTAGTAATCTCTTATAAGATTATGCGGAAATTATAAATTCTTGATGTGCTTCGACCATGGTTTTCATCAAGATAATTGGTCGTTATATTCGATTTGCTCTTCGGAATGTCGGTTTAGACAAATTTATAACAAATTTTCGAAGGCGGTAGGACAATTATTAATTCAAAAGATAATATCACGTGTACCATTTGTGAAATTAAATCTTTTATCTGTGATGTATATCGATTATTTTCGGAATTATAGAGCGCAATAATTGAAATTGGATCTAAATTAATAGTGCTTTTGAGTTAATACTTGGCGCCTGTTTGCCAAATTTTCAGACTAAGTGTGAGAATCGTGAAAATAGCTTTTTATTATACATTGATTTGATATTGAAATATTAGCTTCTTGACATTGGTAATATTTCCAATGTAAACCCAAATGTGATTCAGTCAATTGCTTTATTTTAATTTTAATATAATTTCGAACAATTAATTTATAAACAAAGATTTTCTTACATATTCAATCAAAATGTGAAGACTATAGCTGTAAAGTTGTTTGCGTCATTATAGAATTTGAGTGGCTGACGTTTCGGTCAAGTACACTATTTATGTAATTGTGTTTAAAAATTGCGGATAGATATAAACCATGTCTCCTACCTACTTTGGATGATAACACGGAAGTAGTTAATTTAGATGTTGAGCTGAGAATTCAAATACGCTAATTTATGCGCATATGTCCATTTGGTAGCTAGTATTATTATTAGCGAGTTTACCTGATTAATTTTAGTGAACTTTTTGGCTAGTGTTTTCAAAGTAGCCTGTCTTTGTTACTGAAATATATATATATATATATATATATATATATATATATATATATATATATATAAATATATATATATATATTATTACGTAACACATTATTGAAACCTCACACGTATGTTCTCCAGATTTAGCATTTCAGATAATTAATATATGCAATGAAATATTGGAGTTAGCCACATACGAAGCTTTTACCTGATTATCGGGTTGCGATCCGATTTGTTTGTATACGCTGTCTTCCTGATTAATCCAAAATTTTCGATCTCCGCTTATGGAGATCTTTTTCAATACGAAGCTTTATGGATAAGCAAATTGCAGCCGGATTTAGGAAAACAGAAGAAGCATGTTCAGGAATTGAGCTTGAACTGGAGGTGATACACGCAATTGGTTGGTTGTTCCCGAATTTCACTCTCTCCATGATTACATTTTTCTATTTTATTTGGCCTTTCAATTTATTTATAAAGAGATGTTCATTCGTAGATACTTGAGAATAATATGAGAAAGACATGGTTCTATTATCTGATAATTTTTTTCGTTTTGCACATGGACAGAATACTGTGAATTTTATTAAAGCTCGCATTCAAATAGAATATATATATATATATATATATATATATATATATATATATATATATAAAGTTATTCAATTTATAAACTATATAAATGATAATGAAACACTCATAATTTAAAAAATAATCGTAACCAGTTGTAAAGAATTGCAAAGTTATTAGTTCATGATCTCTCGTCACTATTTTAATATCAATACAATATAAAGTTGGATTTAAGAAGCTTAATATAATAAACGATAAAGCTTTTCTAATTTCTTAGCTATAAATAAATTTTGCCGTTATAAACTTGGCTTTAGAAGATAGTAAATGCAATTCATTTATTACACCTGTTTTGTGTCTATTGGGCACCCTAAATAATAAAAAAAATATTACGGGGACCGGCGATGAAACCCTTAAACACGTGGTTAAAAGAAGCACAGCGAATCTTCTATGCGGCATTTACTGTTCATTGCTTTAAATTTTCAATATTTTATTAACTTAGTTTATGGTCAGTTTTCGCCTCGGATGGATCCTCGTTAATAAGCTTTTTAACTTATAGTTCCAAAGGCTGACCGAAAAATAAATTGGGATACAACGGAAACTTGCATGTATCGGGCGGATTATGTGATGAGTTCTACGATCATGTATGAAGTGTTTGGAATGTTGATTTATACGAAAGATAAGTTTTGTGATCATATCCTGTCAAAATATATCATTTAGTTATCTATGAACATATACTCAAGGATTGGTAATAGCTAGTGAGAAATTGAGCCAATCATATAATTATATTTATTCAAATAACGCCTGTCTTTTACATAAAAGCTCAGCAACATTTAAAATTTTCGAAAATTTATTTACTCAAATCAAGTGTTTTAAATTACCGTCTTAACGTAGCAAAACTACCGTCAGTCACATGCCATGATGCGTTTCACCTTTTTTACGGTCTTTATACGAAACCGGTCAGAACCTGTAAATGGCCGTAGTTTTGGTATGTCGTGTATCCGGTTTTCAACAGTATTTTTGTTTGATCTTAGGTCAAATATATTGGATCTACATATATATATATATATATATATATATATATGTATATGTATATATATATATGTGTGTGTGTGTTTGTTGCTTAATGTGAAAAGTATTGCGTAATATAGAAAATGTAATTCATCAACTAGACTGGTTTTGTGATCAGGTGCCAAAGCAATTTTCGTGGGAACCCAAGTCGTGCTATAAATGCAATGTACAATTGCTTACCAGCTTATGTATTTTAGTCAGTCTTTCAAGTGGTGCCTATATGGCATCCCTTACGAAGTTAAATTTCAAAGTGTTGTCCTATATCTGTCATTGAAGAACATACACTATACCATTTGGGGGAAGTGATGTCATATTAAACTTTATTGATATGATTTTAATTTATATTTATACGCATTGTCAATATAAACTAAACATTGCGTAGGTTAGTAAATGCAATTCATCAGGTAGACCGGCTTAGACTATTTCGGACATAAATAAAGCACTTTATGAGAAGCGTATTGCACGACAGGAAATAGATTAATTATCATTTTCTGTGGTGCAAGACAAGGTGTTTGCATCCACTGTCCACCTGATTATACCAAATATTTTGACTTCCTCTTTTAGAATTCATTGACAGAATTTCCACTGCCTATAAGTTCCATTAACCACCTCTAATCTGTCACTAAAGAGCGGACGCCTAGCTACCTGGACAAGCAATATTGAATTAAAGTATAATGAAAAGATTTTTATAATTAAATAGTTTGTCATTTTAAAATAAAAATTGCATAGGTTGTTTAAACATGCAGAAGTGGATTTACCTTCATATCAAGACTTCAAATATTAGAATTCAAAGCCAACCCACTATATATAACATACGACACAGATATAAAAGGTATCAGCGCAATGACTTTCTGGATACCCAACCAATAAGAGTCACCAAAAATGGTTTTCAAAATACTGACAATTGAAGAGGTATCAACAAAAATGTTTTCAAAACGTCGAGTTTGTACTGGTTAGCAAAATTTTGGTTCTAAAAAAATCATACCAATCAAATACACAATAACTAATCTTTTGTATGGGGTACTAATATATATATATATATATATATATATATATATATATATATATATATATATATATGGAATTATTATTTGGTGCTGCGCACCTAGTAACAAATTTATTTAAATGTGACCACAATGATTTAAATTTAATTTCTTTCATTAAAATTAACCAAATATGACTCCAAAGCGGCCACCATTTTGCGACCACCTTATAGTGGTTGTCATTAATATTCTGGCCCGTTAAAATTATTTTCGGCGAATGCCTGTTCACAGTTGGACTTGCAATTAGGTGGCATCAGAAGCGTTACCTTAATATAGTTTGCTTCAACGATAATTCTTTTTTATTTAAAGACACTCAGGGACGGTTTAGCTGATGACGAGGTTGACACCAATTGTCAAATTCAAGTCTCGCCTCCTGAAAATGTGAATAACAACAAGACTTTTGTTGGCTCTGCTGCAAAAGATGTTGACAAACTCCAGACATCTTATGCAAACATTAACAGTTCCACTGAATCTGACACCAACATTGCCAATGAAGTCACAGCCTACTCCAGCGGTATTGAGGCAGATTTATCCCAGCAAAATGATATCTGCAAGTCGTCCGCAATGAGCGCGTCCACAATTGCAACCTCGACATATCACTCTGGTAGTGGAGTGTCTTCGGTAGGTAAAAAACGCGGTGGTATGCTGGCGAACTTCTTCTGTCGTCACAAAACACCGAAAAACATTGGTGTCTATTCGGCCAGTCATGGGTTGGGTGATGCGAAGCACGCTTCAAATTTTCCATGCGCCTCGCCTTTGCCACCGATTGGTCCATCTGTAAGTTTGTTTGTGTGTACGAAAAAAAATAAACCAATAATTTACCATTCTGTTTCATCGGGTGGAGAAAATTCCGTTTTGCCATTTTGATCCTGTACTGAACTCATGTTTTAAATTGTTACAGTGAAACATCATTGGTTGGTCCATTTGTAAGTTTGTTGGTGTATACGAAAAAAAATTAAACTAATAATTTACCATTCTGTTTCATCGGGTGGAGGAAATTCCATTTTCCATTTTGATCCTGTACTGAACTCATGTTTTGAATTGGTATAGCGATACGTCGTTGGTTTAAACATTTACTGTACATTTTTATTTGACTTAAAATGAGGATTCTGCCAATGTTCTTTGAATGACGTCTTGTTCAAAGAGAAAAATGTCTTATTTATCTGTCATTTCGAGTTCAGCTTTTTTGTGTAGTTGTGATGTTAAATAGTGA
This sequence comes from Eudiplozoon nipponicum, assembly GCA_029291075.1. Taxonomy (NCBI): domain Eukaryota; kingdom Metazoa; phylum Platyhelminthes; class Monogenea; order Mazocraeidea; family Diplozoidae; genus Eudiplozoon; species Eudiplozoon nipponicum. The sequence continues at coordinate 89,690 of JAQBSW010000458.1, forward strand.
AATAATTGGTATTTTGAAGGATAACTTTATTAAAAATGACTGCTTATGCAACCCAATAGAAATGCCACTTTTTTCCTCTCATCCCATCTTTTCTGAAATTCATAGGTAATTTTTAGAGTTAATTTAAAAAGGATAGATAGATTAATATGGATTTTGGTTTGTTTTGGTATAATCAAATTCAGTGATCTTCTGCTTTTATAAGTATATTGCAAACTGGTCCAGGTAATTGAGTCAAGATGAGAACTTACGAGGAAGGGCCATTTTACCTACATTGTACGAAAATGCTTTTATGATAAATTTGTGCTTCAGCCTGCCATCAATACTCTAGTCTACGTTTCCTAAATTTACTGCTGGTTTGAATTTGATTTAAATTTGAGGATTTTCTACATCAAGACATGTTTAGTTTTTAATCGAAGCCTATTGTGTTCTTCGCTATGCTTTTATATTTACATGCCATGTTAATTCTATTGGAAAAAGTATGTGCTTGTCTGGAGCCAAATCTCTAAACATCTGTGAGAAGAATAAATTAAGTCTCCTTGTATGTGGCTTGTTTATGCATTTTATGTATTTGGAATAGTCTAACTAGTAACAAACTAGTTCAAATATGATTAGATTAATATGCTCATATCACAGCGAAATGAATGATCTCGTGCGCATTTGTTTCACACTTGCAAACTGGCACTACACATAACCCGCCACTCTCTCTCTCTCTCTCTCTATATATATATATATATATATATATATATATATATTTAAATCATCGTAACTCTGTGACTTTTAATTTTTACATTGGTCACATCATTTGCTATAAACTACGTAATAAAGAATATTTGATCATGGAAATTCGAATCGCGTCAGTACGTGTGAATTATGGTATTTTCGTTAAGTTGTGCAACTGGTTAAATGCAAGGTAATTGGGGTTTATATCAAGCTCGCAAACCTGTTTTATATTATTATTATCACCAAACCCACAATCAATGATTGTTTAATTTTGATAGTCAATTAGTGACCAAAAGCAGTTGAGTAAATAACTATTTATTTGATTACGTCTGTAAGCCATTTAGCCAAAAGAGGACGAAACGATATAAAAATTCGCGCAAAGTGAATATTTCATATCGTAAATTAAACCACTCTTAGGCTCATCTTTCCCCTTTACATATTTTAAATTGCCTTCTAGAATGAGCATTCCTTAAATGAATTTTTTTCTATCTTACGTGATACTAAACGCTTTTTATGAAAATGATGAATTTACTAACTTCTGGTTTCCTACGGACATTAAAATGAAATCTTACTCTCTTTCTCTCTCTCTCTCTCTCTCTCTATATATATATATATATATATATATCAATAAAAAGAATGAACAGATCTCAGTCATCACACTGAAATATAATGTGAATGACTCCTACAACCACTTTTACACACATTGGAACATATGCAAATACACTTACAAATGAGCCTGAAAAGGAAATACAAGTACAAAAGGAATATCAAATTAGTTGCCAACCCGGATGTACATAAATAAAAGATTGTGAAGTGTAGATTAATATTCTCGAAATCAAACGGCAATTATCCACTTTTATTAAATGTGTTTTCTTCCCTACATATATATATATATATATATATATATATATATATATATATATATATATATACATGACATTTTCTAATAAAAATATAATATTAATATATTTTTCGTTGTATATAACTAACGCATGTGCATTTATGACATAGGTCTGGCATACCTAGTAAGATGATCTTATAGGTCAAGGAGATTCTGTATTAGTTAGCATGAACATAGATTGTAATTCCATTGACAAATATGCTTCCTATAAGCACCTGACCCATTAATTATTTGCATAGTTCAGTATAACATAATTATTGTATAGTATAGAAAAAGCAATTCATCCAGTAGACCGGTTACGTCCTTATTTGGAACTCATCATGTACTGGCCAGAAATCGTCGCGAACAGGGCTTGAACCTGAGCACATCTGCTTCTGAATCTGGTGCTCTAACCACTGAGCCACCCTGGCCAGTACATGATGAGTTCCCAATAATGACGAAACCGGTCTACTGGATGAATTGACTTTTCTACACTATACAATTCTTAGTTTATACCGACAGATGTAAGTAATTAATGGGTCAGGTGCTTATATAAAGACCACAACCTTGATTATAATAATTGTTATCATCGCCCGCGCAACCAATGTTTGTTTAAATATGCTTCCTGTCTACCGACTACTCGTCGGTCGTAGACGGCACTACGTTTAAGACCTACTATTTAAGGGGTTTGTGGCAAGTGAGTTGTCATTTTCACCAACAATGATCAAAAGCCTAATATTTCGTTAAACGACGCACTGTTACATGCCTTCAACGAAATGCTTTACTTGAACCATTTGGAAAACCTGTCGAAATGGCTTCTTCCAAGATTTCTATATCTGTGTACACATTTCTGTTGCTGCTCATAGTCAATTTAGAGAAACCACTCTGAATCTGCCTGCCCATTTATATTAGTACAAAATCCATGGTTTTCAATTAGAAAATATTAATCATTCTTCTCTATGCCGATGAGATAGATGAGATGACTGATTAAGACTACCACAAAGTGGGCGGTTTTTTAATGAATGCATTCTTTTGGTTCTGTTTATGTCATGTGCAGATGAACATCAGATGGCATTTATCAAAAGCAAAATTTGCTGGTCGATCAGCCTCATCCGGCCACTCTTCGATGTTCCATACCTGTTGTGCCTAGTCACAGATCGCCGATTTCGTTGTCTGAGTTACTGTTTAAGAAGGTGATTTACACACTGTACTCGTTGGGTTGTCGTGGCACATCCGGTGGATGGCTTGATTAGCACATGATTCTGAAAAACAATCTTATGGCTTGATATTTTTCTTTGAGATATTGGCCACTTTATAATACCGCACCCTACACGAACTAAACAAGAGTCAGTGGCATAAACAAAATCTGCTGGAATCGAGCAAATGTTAGGGTCTAGTGAAAAGGCCTGATTAATCTTCTTTATCGCCTAAGTGTATTTTAGAAGTAACCGCGATGGGGACTTAGCTCTCTGTTTATGCGTTTATGTATATTTAATGAAGCATTGATGACTTAAGGGAAATATCTTATCCATTTTGTGCAAATGGACCATAGTTTATTCAAAGGACATTATAACCGAAAAAATCAATGATGTCAATAGAGAGCAAAACTCAGTTTTAATTCAATTTAAATTTTTGATATATGTTTACCGCGCTAAAATGAGTACAATAGAGGTAGCAACTGGCAGGTAGATACGTTTATTTACAGCATTACGATCTTATTGTCAGTGACTTAACACGCGTGAATTATAATTGCTTCTCCTTGTCTTCGCTTCAGTTTGATTGCAGGTTTGCGTCTTACAGTATAGGATTATGTCATGATTTAATTCTTCATAAAATTGTTGGCGGACCTTCAAAATGACTTAATATAGCATAGGTTTTCCATCGCTAGATCATTACATCGCCATTATTCGGATGCTCTTCAGTAGTTGATAAGACTTCTGCGGCTAGCATTGGCATGACGGCCATTTGATTTAGAGCCATGAAGTTTATTTTTGAAAGTTATTTGGTTCATTTTTGCATTTTTAGTGTTACTTTCAAAAGGAGTTATCGGTAACCAGCCCCGATGGTTCATTTGAATACACACATAACGTCATTTAATATGTTATATTTATATGATAGTCCTAAAATTCAGATTAAAGTTTATCTAATGAAAGGTTTTGTCTGCAATCAAGGCTCGAAGTTCAGTATAATTCATCATCTAATTATCTAAACGCCTGTAGAGGCCTTTTGGCCACTACCAAGGGAGAGACTCTGAGACACCAGGCGCGGATAACCCATATGTACGGAGTGATCATCTAACTTTGAACAGCTAAATTCCACAACACTTTCTCTGAAACCAAATTTCCGAAGGTCTTCCGTTAATTGCTCTGTATCTTCGCACTTATTTCTGCTACCTATTATGTTAAATTAAAATTTATTACAGCAAAGTATGTATGTTCACCGTCTGACTAATTGACACACAGTCCTTTTCAGAAGCGAAATCCTTGAAAACAGAATTTCCACGATTGTTACCCGAAGCTAATTTGAAATCCTTCCGGTATCAACAATACGAATAATAATTTGTAGTCAACTTCTTTTATTTATTGTCTAAATATCGCTTCGCTAATTGACTTTCATAAACCACATAATGTTAAGCCAAGAATATGCAGCATGCTTACCACGCAACTCAAATTCTCAAGAAGACTGAATGATAAAGTCACCAAAGACAAGTAGAAATTTTTGACATTATTCACAAAGAAAAATTCCAAAAACATTAAATTCTCTTTTTAAAAACAAAACTTTGTTTTACAAAACCAGTGAAAACATCAATTTTCCAAAAATAAATTTTTTAAACATTTTTATATGACTAATTAATTAATCTCCAACTAGTCTATTGACCGCCAAACATCTAAGCAATATATTGTGCAATATGTAAACAACGTTAAGCGTTCTCAATTAGTAGCAGTGTGTTTCGTGACAGTCTTCGTACCTTTTAATACGGCACGCTTTGCCAGCTGACCAGGAATACGCAGTCTCATGGAAGCCTGCATCTCGCGGCTGGTAATGTTAGACTTCCTGTTGTAATGAGACACTACGACATTACGTTCGAACGATTGAGTTCAGTTTTGGCATAGCCTTGAAGGAAATGTATGTATCCGGATTCATTTGGCATAGCACTTTGTAGATATAAATGGCGCAAGGTTCCTTTCTAACATAGGAATATATTGTGCTATATGTAAACCACTTTATGCGTTCTCAATTATTAGCAGCGTGTTTCGTCAGGCTTCGTACCTTTTGATACGGCACGCTTTTCCCGATGACCGAGTATACGCAGTCTCAAGGAAGCCTGCATCTTGCGGCTGGCAACGGTAGACTTCGTGTTGTAATGAGACTCTGCGACATTGCGTTCAGTTTTGGCATAGCCTAGAATGAAATGTATATATCGGGATTCATGTGTCATAGCACTTTGTAGATTTAAATGGCGCAAGGTTCCTTTCCAACAAAGGAATTCAACATTCTATAGAAAATTCTGCATTTTCTAAAATGTGCATTCACAATGGTTAAGCAAGTCGAAAATTCCTTTTCTAGTGTACATTGTTGCTTAAAAAGCGATATTCTGGAAGCTTACGTCCCGTACTAGGAAAAGGTCATCTAACGAGGATATGTTGCATTTATTGGCCTTTCACTATGAGCTTAAATATTAAACCATTATATGGATTTATTTTAAACAAAACCAAATAACTTATTAATGAATTAACGGACTTTTACCTAAGATTTCCTACTTGAACATGTGTTCCAAGGTAAATTAAAGCTAAACGCGGCCGACGGATAGTCGAACTGAGGCATTATTTTTTCCAAATGTAGCTAGAATTATTTAAAGTGGTCGTTTCAAATCTGAAGTCACATATTAACTTATATTTTCTGGTAAGCCTTTCCTTCTGGTGGAATCTATTTCGAATTACCTAAGACCTGAATTTTGGCTAACCACTTGTGATCTTTCATTTGTACGACAGACACCATGTCAATTGGAGTAATTGAATTGGTTTGAATTCCACCGGTAGGTTTTTTATTATGTGTATAATGTCAATATAACTTAATATTGCATCAGGTAATAAAGACAATTTATCCAGTAGACCAATATCGTCCTCACTAGGATCATTTCAAGTGCTGTCCAGAATTTACCGCAAACGGGATACAAACTTGAGACCATTTGCTTCGGAGTCGTTGACTCTATCCACTACGCTACTCATGCCTCGCACAGCTCGCAATCTTAAGTCATACAATAACTTACATACTCTCGACATTCTTTCCCTTAGGTGGAGCCTATTTGGTATCTCTTAAGACCTTAAAGTTTATACCAAGCTTATAATAAAAACAAAATCGGTATAATGGATTAATCGCCTTTCTACTTGATGCAGCGTTTAACTTTTAATGACACAATACGTACAATCAAAACCTTGCTATATATATATATATATATATATATATATATATATATATATATATATATATAGCACGGCTCTTCTTATGTAAATTCTTATTCCTACGTATAGAACCATATATTCATTGGAGCAGATTTTCGTTAGTGCTCATAATGCTAAGTTAAGAATGGACTTCATTTTAGTTAATTATGTCATGTTTTTCTAGATTAGACATTTCTGTTTGTTTAAATTCTTCACTTCAGTACTTAATGACATACTAACAATTTTGACTAGGTTCGAACACGTTTTAGATGGGCTTGTTATAATTCTTGTGGTTAAACTAAATATTAAACGAAATAATTATCTTAATAAAGCGTCTTACTTATATTTGATGGGGGCAACGCGCTATTAAAAAAGGGCTTACAGTGACATCAAATTACGGAAAGACTGAGACTAACGAACAGCCGTCCGGCGAAACAACTTGTTTATTTAAATACAACCCTGGTTTGCTTTCTCTTAGATAGTCTTTCAATCAAGGCTCATGAGCACTATCTGCTCAGAAGTTTACTTAAGCAGCTGAAACTTGCCCTACGCGTCTGTCACGCTTGCTCTTATTCTGCCATCACCTATTTAACTATTTACTGCGTAGTGAAACCGAACTCGAGGCTTCACATCGAACAGGATGATCGCTGTGTCCTATTGAATCCAGCAAGTTTCATTCTACTATTCTCTAGGCGATTAGCTACTGCACGCCGGTCGTCAGGCCGGAAATTCCTATCATACAGACCCGAATATATATATATATATATATATATATATATATATATATATATGCCATATATATATACAAGTTCGTGTGTGGATATGCCTGACCTTCGAGGACTTGGATAAGCACAAATGTACGGAGCTGACTGGTGGTTTGTTCGGAATAAAGGCCATAGTTAAACTTCTTTATTATGATCGTTCAAGGATGAAATTATACACGTTTCAGTTATATATGTATATGTGTGGGTTTGTGTGAATGTTTTTGGGCGTCTGTCTGTGTGTATAAGGGAGTACTTATTGAAAGCTTGGTATTCAGTCATATTCTAACCGTTAGTAAGTGTAAAATAAGTATAAATATACTTATCTGGAACGAGAACACATCATCAGCCATAAGTTGTCTAATTATTTATAGTGTATAGAAAGATTGATGATGTGGCGAGAAATGACAATTCGAGACGTCGTGAGTCAATCGGTAATAACTGAAACTCCAATATTTTCAATGGATAGTGCATGCCATGTTGAAACCTTTAAATTGACGGGACCAGTTACGACTCACCTAATAAGGAGATAGACACGTTGTGCACTAAGAAATGAGACTGCCAATTTAATGCAGAACTACTCGTGCAAATCTTCAAAGTACGACAGTCAATCGAGGATATGATAGACTCTAAATGGTTTCATATTATCATTTGTAAGATTTTATAAAAATAAGACGCGCGGTAACGATTTGCCTATTAATACACTTATGTGAATTAGTCCTGGGTTATGGAACTTTGTAACTGCTATCATTCCTAGGTTCTTACATATATATATATATATATATATATATATATATATATATATATATATATATATATATATATAGTGAGGAAGAAAAACACAAATAACAAAGTGGATAAAGGCCATTTATTTCGTGAATACTAATCATCTCTTATACAATCATACATATTTATACATTTTGAGTTTTCAATTGATTATGCTAATGGTAAACAAATCTAACTGGCTTTTTACTTCTGTTTCTTGTTTTGGCTGGTTGGTAAGTGTGTATGCGTTTGTGTTTGTGTTTGTGTGCCTGTTTGCATGTAAGGTCATTCTCGCAGTATTGCAAAGTGATGTCTGAGATCTGGTCATGTCATCAAAACAATAATGACCAGCTCTCAGACATCACCTTTGCAATACTGCGATAATGACCTTTACATGCAAACACGCACACACACAAACACAAACGCAGACAGACTTACCAACCAGCCAAAACAAGAAACAGAAGTAAAAGCGAGTAAGATTTGTTACGACTAGCATAATCAATTGAAAACCCAAAATGTATATATATATATATATGTATGATTGTATAGAGTTGATTATTATTCACGAAATAAATGGCCTTTATCCACTTTGTTATTAATGTGTTCTTTCTTCCTAATTAGAAATATACTGTGTAATATTAAAAGGCATGGGTATTATAAAAATATATATATTTATATATATATATATATATAATTTTCAGAAGTGTGAGTCTTTCGTTTCACTTTGTGCGCAATTTTTCTTCTTCTCCAATTGGTAACAGCGCAGGTGTGGATTGCAGTGTTAAATACTCGTACTGTTTCGAAATTTCTGTCTCGGTATGTGCAGCTGTTTTTCCCCTTCAGCTTGTTGCCAATCCGATCAAATGCTTGAGTCTGGTCGAAGGGGTGTTTTGATCTTGTCTGGATTCTGGTAAATTGTTGCTGAATTTTGATATTCGTGGCCAGTCAATTAGAATATTATGCTGATGAAACCTTTGAATATATGGCCAGTTGTTAGTTGTTATATATATATATATATATATATATATATATATATATATATATATATATATATAATGTGTGTGTGTGTGTGGTTTCATTTTTATTTTTAAATATTTTCAGAATGTTTTTACCTTCATATTTTGTATCCATTTGGCATTAAACATCACGTTTTTGTTCAAAAGTAATGTTTCTCTTCAGGTACTGTGTTATTTTCATATTTTGCTTTTCATTAATTTGAACGTGTTCACTTAGTTTTGTATCTTCTTTTTTATATATTTTGTGGCCTCTTAAGCAAAAGTATTGTGTTTTCAGTTTAGTTTATCTGCATCTGTCAATATTTGCGAAACTTGACCATCAGCACTATCTCGAAAAATTGTTTCTTCATATTCATTTCTTGTCATTTAATAAAATATTAACAGTTTCCTGCAAAAGTCGGAAATTAAAATCAACAAGTACACAACATCATGACTTGATAATTTTTTGTAAAATTCGTATTTTCTGATTGAACTTATTAGACACGCCACTAATTGTACGTATATTAAACGATGTTTCCTATAAATAATATGCTCCGACATGCCTTCTCCTAGATTGGACTGTAATTTCGTTAGTTTCATTACACATTTTAAACATCATACATTTTAACTTTTATTTGTTTGGATCATCTCATTAGAAAATGTTTGAAACGTCACTCCTCTGTTCTCTGTTGCATTATATTTTCCATTTTAGCAATAAAATTTGCATAGTAGTATACATTGGTTTTCTTTTCAGACGTCTACAAATAAAACGAGACATTACTAATGTACTGTTAGGAGCCTATGTCAGATGAAAATAATTAACTTGTTTGTTGATGGTGCTAGGCTCTTTTTTTATTAATAGTGATAAAAATATCCGACCCGATCTCTAGCGGTATCTGGCTAGTCGTATCCACAGAATTAATATGAATGTTATAGTTAATAAGGACGTAATTATGTGTTTGTGTATGCATATATATATATATATACATATATATATATATATATATATATATATTCATTTTTGTATTTATGTAAGTACGTATGTATGTATCTAAGTACATATGTATGTATGTATGCATGTATGTATGCATTTATGTATGCATGTATGTATGTATGTATGTATGTATGTATGTATGTATGTATGTATGTATGTATGTATGTATGTATGTATGTATGTATGTATGTATGTATGTATGCATGCATGCATGTATGTATGTATGTATGTATATATTTATGCATGTATGTATGTATGTACGTATGTATGTATGTATGTATGTGTGTATGTATGTATGTATGTATGTATGTATGTATTTATGTATGTATGTATTTATGAATGTATGCATGTATGTATGTATGTATGTATGTATGTTTGTTTGTTTGTTTGTTTTTTGTATGTATGTATTATTAAGTTTGTATTTATATATGTATGTATGTATGTATGTATGGATACATGCTTACATTTATGCATGTTTTTATGTATAAATGTATTCATAAGTCCGTATTTATATATGTATGTATGTATTGTATTAATGTGTGTATGTAGGTAGGTAGTTAGTTATGTGTGTATGCATGCATGTATCTGTATATGCATTTCTGTATGTTTGTGTGTGCACGCATATACAAATATATATATATATATATATATATATATATATATATATATATATATATTATGAACGTATGTATAAATGGATGTATATACTTATTAATAAAATTACATTATTACATATTTATAGGTATGTTTATTTTTTTATTTCTTTAATGCTTCGACTGTTTTCCTGATTCATTTCTATTGGATCAGTGAAAACTCTGTCATTTATAATACTCAACTGACTAAAGATGAAATACAGCACTATGACATGCTAACTCCACTCATTTAAATAATGTTATTGATTTTATTCATTTATCTTCGTATTTATAATCTGGTGCTTGTTCCATGTTTATCGTCAATAGTAGGTGTAGTCTCTTGACGCATAAAATTTGTACAACCATTTTTTGAGCCTCAATTACACACTGTCCCGGCTGTATAATTCTTACAGAGATCACACTTTTCTCTGATGGAAAATTTGCTATTATTTGCTGGTACTGTTTGAACAACGCTTTGCAACTGCACACAATATCATGATTAAAAGTAATATTTTCTTAATTTTTTATTAACTGTATTATTATCTCGCTAATCAAGCACCGAAAGCAGAAATCAGGACCGGTAACATCTATGCAAGGGGTAGTGGTGCGAAATCATTCATCTGATAGCGGTACTCCCAGCACATTAAAACGACCTACGTCTACTCCTCCGGATGTTCAACCGGAGTCTAAAGAAAAATCGAATGTGGAATGAGAATACAATGATAATCAGCATTACTACACCAATCACCAATGGAACTGTAAGTTTATGCTTATTGCTCTGTTCCAATTGTAAACATGGTGTCTTCTCATGTGCATTGTCTCTTTTTCTACCTAACGTTTTCATGGTCCGTTAGCATAAAATCATAGTTCAACAGAAATGATGACGTGATTTGTTTGCTCATGCACGTTTAAATTAAAATTTAAGTAAATATTAATACTTTTGTCTACATCTTACACAAGCATAAATCAGCATTTACTATAGTTTCGTCCTTATTGGGAACTCATCACGTACTGGCCAGAATTTACCGCTGACAGAGCTCGAACCTGGGATCGTCTGCTTTGGAATCTGGTTATCTAACTAATGAGCCAACATGCCCCATATTAAACACAATTTGCATTTGTATACTAACTAATGTAACTCGTTTAGTCTTTTTTGTCTTTTAGGTGGAGCTCATATGACATCCATTTAGACCAAAAGTTCCAACTAACCATGCCCAATCTGTCATTATTGTGTGTAGTGTGCGGCACGGTGGCTCAGTAATTAGAGCAAAAGATTCCGAAGCAGACGTTTCCAGGTTCGAGTCCTGTCCGCAACAAATTCTGGCCAGTACGTGTTGAGTTCCCAATAAGGGCACAACCCATATACTGAATAAATTGCCTTTTCTATACTATAACATTCTTAGTTTATATTGTAAAATATATTTCTGATGTTCGCTTCTAAACATATTATCGTGTGTCAAATGATTGTGAGAAAATTCATGATTTTAGACACAAAGAGAATTTATTTATTGAATCGTTTAATCTTTCTTAGAACAAGTGCGCTCCTTTCTTATATTTATCTTATATACGTGTACGTATATCTATTGGTTATGAAATCTATCAACAGAACTGCGTTTTAAAGGCAAATTTGCCCATATTTAAAATCATTAAATAAGTGGATAAGACTTCGCGCCATGCGATAATCCACTTTTCATGCTGCGGTGTTCTACATTAATCTATTATTACAATTAGTTTTTACTATAGTTTGTGTTATTAAATTTTGAAAATTGTCTGCTTATCTCTACATGTGTGTATGGTGTTCGTGGGTGCCGATTTTTGTGCATGCGTTGGTTATGGAAGAGATAAAAGCGCTTTTTATGCTGGAATATACAGAATTTTCACGGAAAATAATGCACGACTATCTACTTCTTAATTATGGTTTGAAATATTAAATGTGATCATTCTGGATACACGCTTACGCATGTATACCACGCTCGTTAATTATCGTCTTCAATTTTTGCATTTTAACAAAGTTCATTTTACTTATGATTATTCTTCTGTCCAGGTGTTTATTGACGCGTCAAACTGGGTTTTAATTTACTTTTTATGTTCGTGCGATTTTTCGCTTTTTACGGATGCACTGAATTGAACAAACAAGCATTTCGTTGTAAGCTAGTTGGATTAAAAATTCACAATGCTTGAAATGAGAGATTTTTATAAAAAGAATAAATAAACACCAATTTAAAAATGTATATAACAGGAAACTTGCAAAAGCTTACAAAATAAGTTATTTTTGTTGTAACTGTGAAATTTGTTACAATAGGACAAGAATATTTTACCAAGTCTGCTTTCAAATGAAATGCAATCCAATCAACACATACGTTTCGTACTCACTGCTGACTCAACAGAGAATTTGTCCGATAATATGGTAAAATAGATGGTTGGTTTATGACGTAGTGCCAGCTCCTTCTGATGAGTCGCCAGCAAGCGCAAAACACACCTGTACATAGGATTTCATTTTTGTTGATACCTTACCTGTCGCACAACATAAGAGAACTACCGTCAGTCACACGTACCGATGCGTTTCGACTCGTACTGATTTTCGTGAAAGCATAGCAATTGTGCCGCTAGCATTACCAATCAAGCACAATATATACGAGACTATTAAAGGTTAGAGTCACGTTTGTTATTTTTCCACTTATATATACAGTGCGGCTTAATCTCCGCTACTCACTTCGCCATTGTACTCTGATGATGACCATGTGAGGTCGAAACGCGTCAGAATGTGTGATTGACTTGATTTAAAGAATAAAACGATCATTTGATTGCGCGTGTTGTGATCAAAACTTTTTAAATCAGAGTTCCGAACTTGATAAAAATACAAATTCCATTATATATATTAATATATATAAACATTTGTCAGTATTAACTACATGTTGTAAAATGCATGAAAGACAATTCATCCAGTGGAACGGCAGTGTCCTTATTGGGAACTCTTCAAGTACTGTCCAGAATTTTGGTTTGCTAATGTGGACTATGTAGCTCTTATGTTGACCTAGTGTCTTACATTTACCGTTTTTTTTCTTTGTAAGTAAGCGTTAGTTTTGCTCTCATGAGTATTTCATTCGTTGAACAGGCGATACCCAATTTTAGTCAATGTCCTTCATTACATCGTTGGAGCTACCAGAATCTGATTATAATTTAGCTCTTAGTAACTGCCTCTATTTGGCGCGAAAAAATGTATTCTGCAGCTAGGCCGAAGTTTCAGCTGACTCTGATGTTTCTATGCGAGAAAAATAATATGTAGACCTCCAAGAACGGGAATTCCCATGAATTTCAATCTTGTACGGGGTTCGTTTTTGCAGCCCACCTCTGTTTTCTCCTTTGTTCGTCGACAAATTGCGAGTAAAGAGAGGCCTCTTCCAGGCTTGTGAGCTTAACAATAGGTTTTCAGCTAGTCATGCTTTGGATGTGAGTAAAATGTGGCCAAATGTCGCTAACAGGTTTAAAGTTTTATGAAAACGTTATCGTCTCCGCGAGCTACATACACATTTCTGACGCCTCAGCGGTTGTCATCCTTCTAAGCAAATACAGGTACTCACAACTATTTGACGCGTGGTTATTTAAATAATTTACATTTGCGAGTTATCGCAAGGATTGCGCACGACCAGCTCTTTACAAATGTGGCTTTCCTCGAGAACTATACGACATATCCGACTAAGAGATGGTCAGTCTTGCGTTTCTGTGTCGAGCTATAAGGGTGCTGTCAGCAACGAAGCCCTTCCCAAGTTATTCACGGTCATAGAAGCAGAGCTTGAAACGCGCTGTACGAAACGGTCTACTGGATGAATTGCCTTTTCCATATTATACAATAATTAGTTTAGACTGACAAATGTATGTACTTATTGGGTCAGGTGTTTATACCATGTTCGGAACTTTGATTATAGTAATATATCGCTTCGTCAAGCTGTGTTGTATCTTCACTATCCAAAACAGACTTAGATTGTTCATATTATGGACATGACTAGCGCCCAAATATTTCATTTTATGGGCTTTGTAAGTTAATGCAATTTATTCTCTGGTTCGTCGTGAACACACTGTAGATCTCCCATTACCTTACCACCCAATCACACGTTATAGTTTTTTTTTATTCATTAGATTGCATATCTCTTGGCGTGTAATCCTATCTAGATATGCGAATAGTCGTTTAAAATGATAGCGATCTACACCTTGTTATAGACTTTCCTTAGTTAAAAAGACTTTAGAATCGGCTTATCATGCCAACTGAATAATTACAGTCACTAGCCTTTCTACTTGTTCCTTTAAGAAACTCATTTAGCAATGGTAACTTATGAAGACAATTGTGGCTGTATTCCCACTTGCTAATACGTTAATTTGATCAAGATTTTCATTAGTCGTAAATGCCTAAAACACCGAGTTTTGGTTAGCGGCTTCAACCACTTGACCTCTAGAACGATTAGCACCGTTGCTATTTTAAGAGCTTTTCCACTATATGTCTGACCATGAACTTATTAGTAGACGATAGAAAAATTCAACGTGTCTACTGAAACTTCACCTTACATTCTTATCTTTATTTAGCAATTGCGCATTCTCAATATCCTGATAAAATTTGTTTTCATGACCACAGAAATTTCAGGTCTAGTGGACGGTGGTGTAACCTCGTCAGTGGTATCGTCTGAAATATATGTCGTACATTTCTTGCATTAAAGGAAACGATTTTTCTCAGTTGAAATCAAATTATAATTCCCCTGTCGATTAAGCCGATAATTGAAATTATTTTTCATTATAACATTCACTAGTTCCGTTTAAAATACAACAGCTGGCGTCTCGCGTTAATAGACCCTTGTACTAGGTAATTTTTTATCATCATTAGCAGAGTGGATTTTCTGTTGAACCTGTCGGCGCCTGAGTGGTTCCGTGATTATATTTGGATTTTTTTCATATATCCTCTAGTTCTCCTCGAGCCCAATGTACGGGAGACGGATTTCTTCTTATGCATGTGTTTATCCTCGAGATATCGGTTTCCGTATTTTTAAATATAAAAACCTGCTAATATTATGCAGTGTCGTGATTCTAAACATATGTTACAATTTTAACAAAATATATTTATTCATCATTTCATTTTAAGCAGTTTGCTTAAAATGCTCCGAGTAGTACAGAAGAAATTCAGCGCTTCTGAAGCACTGAGAAAAACGATAAAGTCGCTTATATCTCGTAATATTTCCTTACGTTCCAATAAATTATTTAATTACCTGATCTACGATTTGACTAACACAGGCTTAATTCCAGTTGTTTTGTTTCTTCAAAATATTTAGACATCGTTTGGCGGTTGTTAACTTCAGTTAACCCGTCATCACAAGTTTTAGAAAAACAAACTAATGAAGAGTTAAAATGAAAATTAATTAAAACGTGTGAAGATAAGTGAAATGAAGAATGCATCTGTAAATGGATGTCGAAATATTTTGTAGACAGACTGTGTTAGTCAAAACGCAGATCAGGTAATTTCGATTAATCCAGTTTCGCATTTTGTTCATTCTTTTATGCAAGTTATTTTATTTTTTCCCTCTATTTGTGTCCATCCTATATATTAAGTGCATTTGACTAACTGCTCTACGTTTAAATTAAAAATTGAATAATCGACAGTTTCTTCGAATGGTAATGGACTGAGAGACTTGGCATATGGTAAAATAGATTAAATCTGACTGCTTGTTTGTAATACGTTGAGCTTTGACACAGGTATTACTTAACCGCTTGTTGGAAATGTCAGCCATCTTGTGCTTTAGGAAGCATTGTGATAACGTGTTACTTTATTAGTCTTTATTCTTTTTATTTTTAAAGTAGCTTCGATTCGATATAATGCTTCAATTTTTACTTCACACCTTTATTCAAATTTCGATTAATTTTATGTATTAACGTCCATTCGCATTATTTTTTACACGACCTCACACGGCACAGATTGCAGACTGAATGTGAGATAAGATTAGAATGCTACTATTCCTATTCATTTGCCTTTTTGTTAATATGGTTTAGTCGAGGTCTCTTTTGGTGTTTTATGTTGTATTTTGTCATCACTGTTCTTGTGACCACTTGTTTTACTTTTGCAACTTAAAATGTTCGACATTTCGTATCCAAGTTTTTCATAGAATTTTTACTTATCTTCTTAATAAATTTAGTAATACTTGACATGTACAT
This sequence comes from Eudiplozoon nipponicum, assembly GCA_029291075.1. Lineage (NCBI taxonomy): Eukaryota > Metazoa > Platyhelminthes > Monogenea > Mazocraeidea > Diplozoidae > Eudiplozoon > Eudiplozoon nipponicum. The sequence continues at coordinate 106,071 of JAQBSW010000458.1, forward strand.
ATTGTAGTTTCGTGAGTGCAACTTTTTGATACATTGTTTTTAATACATCCTTCGAAAAGCTTATACGGTTCCGCCATCTATATTATTAGCTTCATTAGTCTTTTTCCTTGTTATATCTTCTCTGCTCCATCGCAGAATTGAACAGTTTTATTTTCGTATAAATTAAGTTCTAGGTCGCCGTTCCATTTATAGTCATTTTTGTTTAACGAATTTGCCGGAACCCGAAAGTTTATTTGTTTACTATGTTTTGTTTCTTTATTACTACAGTCGAAGCTTACTACAAATTTCTACATTTGACTCAAATCTATTTCATGTTTGCTTAAAAACTAGAGGATCCTTCTACTAGAATTACTTTAAAGATTTTTATTCTTTGTATTAAGCGTTTCCACATTACCCTTTCTTCTATATTTTTAAATGAGGCTACTATACAATGAACTCCATTAAAATATTTTCTTCAAATTTTAAATAGATGTGAATCGGTCGATGGTTAATATAATGTGTCCGAAATATTATTGATGCCGACTTCCGCAAGCACTGCAGAAATTCTCGGAAATAACTATAACTTATATGGAGCGCATTAAAAGATTTTTAGAGCCAAACTAGCCTTCTGAATAGTAAATAGTTTTTTTGCAAATAATTGAATCTACGCAATCATTCTCATGTGCGAAAGTGAAAGTAAACTATACCAGACGCAAAAAATGTTTCTTTCTTATGCTCTTCTCAAGAATATATATATATATATATATATATATATATATATATATATATATATATATATATATATAATGAAAGGCAAAAGCAGAAAACTAAGATGTAAAAAAAAACAGAGAGTGAAATTGTAAAATGTTCTATCATTTGTTTGCATTACTTTCAGTTCAAGCACAATGCTTGAAAATGCTGCTTTATCGAGCTTAAATCAGGCATTTTTTTTACCCACGGCAACTTATAAATTGCTAACCAATTTCTGTTATTGTATTTGGTATCTATCTTTAAGGCTATATCTGAATATCATAGGTTCGAAAATTCAATGATTTGTTCCCTATTGCAGACACGTATTCACAATTTAATTTAAAACAAGCAATAAAAGTTCATCGTTTTTTTATTCTGGTTATGAACCACCTGATTGATGGGCCGACGTAATTTGATCGAAAATTTGCGTATGTGCGTTGATTAAAAATGGTTGAGATCGCTAATGACGGCTGTTTTCCATAAATTTCAGGCGTATTAAAATGAGTTAACCTATATAACTCGCTTAGTTTAGTTGCATTAAATGTGCGTGTTAAAGGAGATAAAACTTTCTCCATCGGTGTGTGGAGGCCAGAGTCACACCTAAATTAGGCCATTCAAATGGATTGCCTTCCTTTCCTTTCCTGCTTACGTTTGTTTCTTTCGATTTTCATTTTCAATAAATAGATCAATTAATTTTCTAGAATAGCCATAATGAATTACATAATTGTTTACTTTAGTGTGTTCGTCATCTATTAAATATGGATTAACCGGTCTATAAAGTCCTTAAAAAACAGCCGCGAATTATTAATTGTTTACATTGAAATGGTAGTAAACTAGTTGGTTACCACATTTGCTGAAATCTGTTATTGTGAGCATTGATACTGTGTGTGTGATAAGAGGCCTGATGATGGAACGGGAAATTCCGTTTCGAAACGTTGCCAGTCAACAAAGATTAGATCGTACCTCATTTCCAGTGGTTAGTATGAACGATGTTGAAGCCTTCAGAGGAAAGGGACGAATCAGCACCCAGCCACCACGAAGCCCAACTCGAACCGTACTTGAAAATTGGGATCAATCGTATAATTTGCGAAACCGATAGGGCAAAGTGACTACCCACGAAAGAAAACTGTGGTTACCCCAAATGTGACGATCACACTGCCTATTCATTCAAGAAATATACGGTAGCAAACTGTTTTATGCAAATACGGGCAAACTATGATGGTTTATGGTAAGTTATTCTTTTTAATTTCTTACCTTATTAGCACCGGTCTGGAATGGTTTATATAATGTACTAGAAACATTATTCTTGTAAAATTTCACAGGAACTGTAGAGAGTTTTGCATAGAATTCTAACTAAACTTGGGCATATCAAGATATGCGACCAGCCGAACTAGCATAAATTAATCAACCAATTTTGGGCAAAAAATAGTGATCTTGATAAAATGGTGTAAACGTCAACGAAACGGGGCCTGACCTGGTAATCTTATTCAGTAATAAATTTATTCTACATGCACAATACCAGAAGTTGGCTTTCCTAGGTTTTACCGCTAGATGCATTAACGTGAGCTTAGTCGATGTTTTTATATATTACCAGAGCACGATGGTATATTTTCAATATTACGTCTGTAGTCCTAATCTTCGTTACTTCATGGTTATTTAAAGATAATGTATCATGATCTAGAATGTGTATTAAAGTATTTTAGTATTATATACTATTTGTTGCAGAAGATATATATATATATATATATATATATATATATATATATATATAATATATTATAATATACCGAGACTTAAAAGGTACCAATACTATGGCTATTGTGTCAGTACCTGATACCAACATTATGGTTGCCGAATAGGTACATAATAACAATACTATGGTTGACAAGTCGGTACAACGTACCGACACAATGGATTTCAATGTATGCTATAGTTCACAATAATTGAGAATTAAAAATAATTCTGAACACCTGTTACTACAGAAAATCCATACACTCTGGACTTGATAGATATCATTTATCACTTTTCGCTGTGATCATGGAATCATTCAAATAAATATGTAACTGTTTGATACTGTTTCCTGCGGAGAACTAATAAATTGGCAATTATTTTCCAGATTTTGCTTACATAGTAACAAATTAATTCAAATATGACCAGAAGTATAAAGCAAATTCAGCGTGAACGAAAGGTATGACCTCGTGTGTACATTCGTTTTTTGCGTAATGGTAAATTATCAATAGGAGCCTGTATTACTCAGTATAGCCAATGTGAGGTTTGTTGGACAATTGAACTGTACAATCTCCTCTACGAATGTGTATACCAGCTGTAGTTGAGTGAACTTCATTTAAAGTCTTCGACAATGCGACTTCAAAGCCACCTTACTAAATATAATGTATACCGAGCCTGTAAAGAGTACCTACACTATGGTTGCCAAGTCGGTTCATGGTACCAACACTATGGATTTATAAATATGCTAAATTTCACCCAAGTTAAGAATTACATCTGCATTTGAACTTCTGTTACTCCAGCAAATCAATACACTCTGACCTTAATTGATATCAGTTTTCACGTTTGGATTAATGAGTTGCAAGTAAGCACGAAAATCCAGTGTACATGAGATTATACCTTCCGTTCATGCTGTCTTTGGTTTATCCTTCTGGTCCTATTTAAACTGATTTGTGATCTTGTGCGCAAAATCTTTTAGTTTTTATCATTATATAATGCAGTCATTCGTTTTAGGTTACTTGTACCATTTATTACAAATACAATTTTTTTATAAATTTGGTTAAATATTTTGAATCATTTATCTAATCTTATTATTGATAAATTCAATTTAACGGTCTAATAATGCACAAATCAATGTGTAATCTCGCCCGTCATACTCCCAATATTAAAATTAGTGCCAGCTACACTTAGGTTAATATAAGCTGTTTTTATCCTCGATGTCTTCCTCCAGAGAGTAAGCCTGTATTGATCTGTGCGCTTGTCCCTTACCAGTGTATGATAGCAGGACGTGAATTCTTCGCGTAAATCTGAAGCGTTCAGCAGACGCATTATGACACATTAGAATGTGAAATAGTCGTCAAAATGACACCACACTAATAGCGTGGATTTTATTTTCTCGGTTGTTTTATCGTCAATTTAAGAATGAAATTCAAATTTATTGCGTATTTTTATGAGTCTCTAGGCTACATGACGATTTTGTGCCTTATTGTTGCGTGAACAACAATGAAAAATGAACAAATAAGTTGAAACCTACTGTCGGATGATAGACATGGAGACAGCGTACAGACTGGATTGAAATTCGTGCAAATGAAGTTGGCTTGACTATTCTGTATGGCTGTGGAAATAAAATTTGTAATTCATGTTTTTCCCATTGCAAAACACGATTTTAACCATTATTGTCACCTTCCACGCAATTTGCATTATTTGGTTTTTTTAGTAAGGTCAACGGACATCACTTTTGCCCTTCGCCCTTTCTTCTTCTTTTAAAATGTTCGTTACATTTTTCATATATACAAAATAACGTGGTTAAGGTTCAATTATTTCTTTTCGTAACGTAGTGTACCAGTCACCAACTCCTTTGCTCTTTGAATTTGACAAAATAAAGTCCTGAAGTTAAGCATGTTCACAGCCAAAATCATTAACTGGTTTATAAAAGGCTATGCATAGGGTCATTTAAAAATGAAAACTACAAAATGTGATGCGTTGGTGAGTATGTTACGGCGTTTCCAGCGTTTACTGATATGTCCATGCCTACTCTCACTTTTGCAAAATCTTTCAAACGTGAACATTGGCTGTCGACTTGGCTGTGTATTTGTAAAGACAATACTCATTACCCGATATGCTACTTAATCACGTTGCATGGTCTGTCTTTTCGGTTACTGCTAAATATTCAAATTTATACGAAGGCATGGTCTAGTGGTGTAATGTTAGGCAACATTTACGCGTATAAAAAACTTTTTTTATTTAAAGAAAAGCTGGTACTTTGGCCGTTAGCATGCTATTCTAAACACGAGTAAACTATTGCTTTCTATTCAGACAGCCACGCTAATTTCTTGAATGGACCGAGCGCATCTATGAAATTTTCACTGATTTGACTGCAGTAGAACAATTTAAAATGGCATTACAGTATCACTGAAGTTATTAATTTGGCTAAAGGGTGTCACAAAAATAAGCAATATATATATATATATATATATATATATGCTCTTATATATACTATATATATATATATATATATACTCCTCAGATACTCAAAACTGAATAAATTGGTCTACATCTTCATAAATCGGCTTATTTTTTCCATTTTCCACCGGGGCATTCACGTTGAAAATTTGTATTGTGTTTAAATGTTATCATCAGAATATCAAACTGTTAGAGTTTCACCATTACTTTTGACAACATATGACAACTAAGAGCTATCAAATTTTTGTTTACTTAAAGTACTATTCATGTACGGATATCTTAATTAAAGTGTCTTGAATTCTAGATTGCTATGCTTATTAATAATTCGATTGCAGATACCACGTGTTAAAATGTTGTGATTCCAATTCTTTAAATGATCCTATATTAGAAATTTCTATTTAGCGGCTTCACGTAACTTTAGAACACAAATTATTTTCATTAGTTTTACTGTATAAATCTACCTATGTGGTCCGTCATAGGAGCTAAGTGTATACCTGATTTAAGTGAATGAAATAATTGTTTTCCAATAAAAGCATGTTTAATGAATAATAAGCTTCCACCTCTAGTGCAATTAACTCTACTTTAATTGGTTTATTTTGTGGCTTTAATAACTCTGGATAACTACAAATATAATTTTCCCGAAACTTCTGTAATATACTTTTATATAAAAATAATGGTTATAAACATAATCCTAGTGCAATTGCAATGGATTTTTTTATAGAAACAGTCAATAGTGAATTACACCTACTTTATTCACTCCGTGTGCACAGGTTTATGGTTTTATTTTGCGCTGCGTCTTCATTTAGTAGAATCTGCTCAATGTGACATGCTCACGTTCTATGATTGGAATATTTTGTTTGCTGACGTATATGAAACAAGTTATTAAACTAACATTTGCTGACTTGGAATATGCACCATTTCCACATGTAATCAGTCGTAAAATTTTGCAAAGCAGTTCCACGTACTAATGCTTTTCCAATAGCTCTCTTCATCATCATAACAAGATGAAAACTTTACTAACGGCTCTCATATTTGATGCTCTCAAATGTGTTGCAGATGATTTGAAAATGAGATACAATATTCTTTAAATCAAGTTTGCGAGCTTGAAGTTAACACCAATCCCATTGTATTTAAACAGTCGTCGAACAACATAACAAAACTACCGCCAGCCGCAACGCACTGACGCGTTTCGACCTTCCATGATCATCATCAGAGTACGACGGCAAACTGACTATCGAGGATCAAACCGCATTGAATATATATGGAAAGCAAATTTAGATATGCGGCTCTCACCTCTAGCAGTCTCGCATACATTGAACTTGACTGGAAATGTCGGCTGCACAATTTCTATGCAGTCACGAACATTAACTGTTTGCAGCTTTCGCCACATATACATATATATACAAAATGAGATACAATATGTCTATACGGTCGCTTGACATAATCCTCTGTCATATTTTTCCTTATTCATACAAATAATTCAATTACCTAAGCACTGACTGCGCAGGTGGTGGTAACACTTATTTACTTAAAATTTGCAAGCTTAAAATAATCAAAGATATTATTTACGTCAGCTCGAAAGAAAAGAGAAACTACCATTAGTTACAAGTACCGACGGGTTATTTTCTAGCTTGGGTCATCATTAGAGCTTGACGATAACCTGTTTTAAGGATAAACCAAAGACAGCATGAACGGAAAGTATAATCTCATTCACATTCGTTTCGTGCTTACTGGAGACTCATCAGTAGGAGCCGGTATTACGCCTTTTAACCAATAAATGTATTGGTGAGGAATGTTGGAAAATAGGACGGTACAATCTCCTGTACGAATGTGTAAACCTGCAGTAGTGAAGCTAAATTCATATAAAGTATTCAACAATGTGACTTCAAAGCCAACTCTTTATGTTATATATATATATATATATATATATATATATATATATATATATATATACATATATATATATATATATATATATATATATATATATATATATATATATAGTAGGTTCGCAACACCTAATACGTACTTGCATATTTGAATTAATTTGTTACTTGGTGCGCAACACCTAATACATAATTCCTGTTTATGTTTCGTTTTTAACTTGTATTTACTATCAATATCATAATTTAAACTTGATGTTTCATTCCATCTATAACCAGTCGAACTGAAATTTGTAAATCTTGCAAAGACAAACATAACTCCTAATTTAAGTATAGTAAAATTAAAACTAACTTCATTTTTATTATAATCAAGTTTGCGGTCATGATATAAACACCTGACCCATTAATTACTTACATATGTCAGTATAAACTAAGAATTGCATAGTGTAGAAAAGGCAATTCATCCAGTAGACCGGTTTCGTCTTTATTGATTATAATAATTATTACCACCACCCGCGCAACCAATGATTGTTTAACTTCATTTTTGTAAATTTCAATTCTTATCACTTAGAATGAGATCATTGTTAACTTATGATTTGAGGAATTTTTACTGGAATCGGTAAAATATAACAAGTATAAAGGTAAGCTTCAATGATTCTTTTAAACCAGTAGTAAAACATTGACTATCTGGTTTCTTGCCCTCGCATTTCTTTTCTTTCCGGTAGCATTTTTACAATACACTTGATGTGTAACCACTTCATACACTTGATGAAGTCTTAATAGTTAGTTTTAACTGATGTGTGTATTATTTTATTAGTATGTTTTGACCTTTTAGAACAACGCGCATTTGCTTGTTTGTTCAAACTCGGGTCAAGTATCTGTAGAATGCCTAGCCAGGTCAAACCGGTCCATGCAGAATCGGTATATGTGCATACCTATCGTGTTCTTTATTTTTATAATATAATAACATATATTTTCCTCCTTAAAGCGGCAGTAACATTTTATAGGTGGAATTATTGTCTAAACTGGTCGGTTTAATAAGGGCACTATCTCTATTTTGTTTAAAACACATGTTTGCTTTTGTACAGGTTTCATTTTATTTCGTGATGAAAGCATGAATACACGCCACCTAAACTATTGATTTCTACATCGAAATGCTCGATAACAATGTGTCTGTTTTTTAGTTAAATCAAGTTTGCCGATTTTAAATAGACACCAATCGTTTTTTATCAATCGGTCGCACTAATAGAAAACCTGCTGTCAGTTTCCACGTTTGATCGTGTTTCAACCTGCCTCGGTGATCATTAAATCAAGACAGAAAGCTGATTAAATTATATTAAATCGTAATGAATATAGTATATTATTCGGATATGCATTGCATTGATCGAATGTTCATTTGCTAAATGTCTATAAATTCATGATCAAACATGGTATGCAACTCACAAAGCATTGCAATGCATTAAATATTTCACCGGTTTGTTTATTTGGTGTGTTTAATTAGTATATTCTTTAGAATTTATAATTATTGTCTCCTCGCTGCCATTAACTTTACTTGTGTTTAGTGTAATAAAATTCCATTGCTTATGGTTTTTTTCTCGTCTAATATGCGCAAACTGAGAATTCTTTTCCTAGTTCATTCTTCTTGGTTTAATTTAAAGGCTTGGTCCGACTCTAAATGGAAGTATGTTTCACAACTGATATAAAATATGTTTCTGGTTGAAATATGCAGGATTTATGACGTTTCTACTTATTTATTCTGGGTAAGATTCAGCAAATCCTTGATCTGGTCACGTCAAATATACCACTAAGAGGTTGAACACTGAAGTTATTATGGCGACTAACATCACCTGAACATGATTTTTATGTGGGATATGAAACTTGGTAACGGATATGCGAGTTAATATCTATCAATTGGTGAAGAACAAAACCTTCCCAAAATATTTAAATCAAATTCACAGATTTAAATTGCAACGTCTATCTGATCATGGCTATTGTGAGATATTAAAAAAAGAATAAAAACTGACAAATTAAAAAATATTTATGCACATGCATTTCTAACTCGGAATATGGTACAGGTAGAAGTTGGGCTATTATTAGTTATTCTTTTTCTTATATTTTATAAGTAGACAACCATTCATAAAAACATTAAATTTTTATATAATTATTTGCATAATATAATGCTATTTAACTAAACGTATTTTAAATAAATGAGTCAAAATCCACTACAACAGTGAAATGACTTTTAGACAGCGTATTTTAGTTGCTACCCATTTGTTTTGTTTGGCTTAATCACTAGTTCATTCGTTCTATTTCGCGGTCCATTCTAAAATTTTGCAGTTTTTATTTCTTTTTTCCACTTATTTGTTAGTCAATATATTTGAAGTAATTTGTCTGACAATTTAATTCGATTTCATTTTGATATTCCAAACACTGCTTCCATTAGATACTGTTTGTTGCGGAGAGCCATATATATGCAAGTATGTATTAGGTGTTGCACACCTAGTAAAAAATTAGTTCAATAATGAATAGAAGGATAAACCAAAGACAGCATGAATGGAAAGTATAATTTCGTGTGCATTCGTTTCGTGCTTACTGGAGACTCATCAGTAGGAGCCGGTATTACGCCATTTAACCACTATATATTTGGTCAAAGATTGTGGAATAATAGGACGATACAATCTCCTAGACGAATTTGTAAACCTGCAATAGTGAAGCTAACATCATATAAAGTCTACGACAATGCGACTTCAACGCTAACTCGCACTATATAATATATATACCGAGTCTGTAAAGGATACTAACACTATTGCTATTGTGTTAGTAACCGAAACCAACATTATTGTACCGAAAAAGTACATGGTACTAACACTATGGTTTCCGAGTCGGTACATGATACCAACCTTATGGATATCATTTTATGTTAAAGTTCATCGAAATTGAGAATTATAACAATTTCTGAACACCTGTTACTCCAGTAAATCCATACACTCTGGCCTTGATCGATATCAGTTATCACATTTCGCGGTAAGCATGACATCATTCAATTCAATATATTAAAGTTAAATACTGTTTGTTGCGAAGAACTAATATATATGCAAGTATGTATTAGGTTTTGCGAACCTAGTAACAAATTAGCTCAGTTGTGACCAGAAGGATAAACCAAAGGCAGCATGAACGGAAAGTATAATCTCATGCACATTCGTTTCGTGCTTACTGGCGACTCATCAGTAGGAGCTGGCATTACGCCCTTTACCGAATATATATTTTGGTAAGAAATGTGAGAATGTACCCTCCTATTTTCCCGCATTCCTCACCTAAATATATAGTGGGTGAAGGGCGTAATACCGGCTCCCACTGATGAGTCGCCAGTAAGCACGATACGAATTTGCACGAGATTATATTTTTCGTTCATGTTGTCTCTGATTTGTCCTTCCTTTCATAATTGAATTAATTTGTTACTAGGTGCGCAAAACCTAATAAATAACTGTTTGCATTATTGTTTTCTACTTGAACAGTCGTCTATTTGTAATGATTTACATTGTTTATTAATGTTAACGTGACTCATTTAATTAAATAAAAGTTACGATTTTGATATAAATACCTGCCCACTGTGTGAGAACATTTGTTGGTGTAAACTAATTATTTTATGATTGCCTTTTCCACACTATCCAAAGCTTAGTTTATAATGACATGTGTATTTACATAATAGGATAGGTGTTCACACCAAGATAGCAACATTATTTTAATTTATTGTTATCACTGCCCGCGAAACCAAGGTTCATTTAAAGATGACTCATTTGATTGTTAATTTTTTCTAAGTTTATAAGTGTATGCCATATTCGTATGCGCTTTTTTAAAATGAAAATGGCGTGGACAAATATGTTCACTAAAGGAAATTTCTTGATCTGACTAAATTTGAATTGACTTCGCCTAAAATGATCATAAATCGATTTATTGACGTTGTTCTATTTACATATGGCTGAGTTGGATATCATTATTTTTTATTTTCCATTTTAGATTGTCCGACAGGAGAATAAATGTAACGGAATCAATCGTTACCAGCACATCGTTTGCATTAAACAAATATGAGCAACGCTAACAAAAGGAGTTGACCTTCATTTTATGCATTCTTACCTCTCCATTCCTTTTCCTGTATTATACAACCCAAATTTCATCACTGTAATTTGATTATTAAGCATTTTCCTTCATAATTTGCTTACTAATAGTATTATTAATAGTAGTATTATTATTATGTACATTATGTCCTTGATGGCCTTCATTTTCTATTTTTCTGATTCAGATTCGTTTTCACACCTCAGCTTTCCCTATTGAAAAGAAGCTTTGCTGGATTTGAAAATGTGTTTTTTCATGTTATTAGATTTAGCTTCCAAGATGTAAACCAAGTGTGCCATATATGCATGCAAATATATATATATATATATATATATATATATATATATATATATATATATATATATATATATATATATATAATTTTCTCTATGACTGGCATATGCATTTTATTTATGTGTGTATCTATTTTTGTGGAAAGATAAGCCATTTTTGGTTTGTCATAGCATGTTTGCGAGTGATGTTTTTGGTGATTTTAATAAATTTTACGTTGTCGAAAGAATATGATTACTAGCACGCTCTCTGCTGACATGCGCAAATGCTGTCTGATTTGATGAAAGACATCTGTTGGTAATCTAGTGAGCAAATTTAAATGTTTACAGCCACGCTTGCCTATTTTGCACATTTTGGAATAATTTAAGCCGTCCAAGATTAATTTGTGTTGTGGTTATGAAGATCACGTTAGGGTTTTCTAAATAAAGAAATGGATTTAATTTCTTTTATTGCATTTCCTAGATGAGAAATTCATCTATTGTTTTGACATAATTTCATTTGCCTAATTTTAATCAAAGGATTCTGTCAGTATCTAATTCTCCGTTCTCATATGCACGGAAACCGATTTATAGTTTGTTCTAAAGTAGCTTCCTCTTTAAAGTTTTCATTTAAGCGTTAGTTTAGTTATCATTGTATATAGCTTCTTATTGACAAGAAGTTAACCCCATGCGTCATAAAATGAAAAATATATTTTTGCGTAACCTCGACATTTTTAGACTGTTTTATTTTGTAATTGGATTATAGACACAAGTAAACGTGGCTTTAATAAATTAATAGGGCAAATACCCTCCTTTTCCGATGATGTTTGTACCAGACATTTTTGCCCCAGTTTTTAATAGACACTTCTATTTCCGCCAGAAGATGTACCATCCCTTAACTCAATGTTCATCTTTAAATTTTTTGATTGATATTTTGATTAAGCACCATTCAAAAATTGACTGAGAATTGTTTATGGCGCTTGGATTATTCCAGTTCTCCACAAACAAGAAAAGTCTAATAAAAAACCGATACGTCTCCGTGTTAGATGGTGGTGTAGAACTTGGCATGCTTTTGAAAGAAGCGCGGATTTTGAAATACAGGCTCGGTGTGTCGAAGAAAATTTCCATCCATCAATATCAAGACGAATTTTGGATTATTGTGTGATACCTCTTCTGTCGGAAAAGAAAGTCTTAAAACTACCCACTTTTTCATTTTTCAACATCTTTCATAACGATTTCAATTTCTAATTAATAGGCGAAGTAACCTAAATTTAAAAAGTTTTACGCTGAACGCCCTGAACGTTTTTGCTAATTTACTAGAATTTACTGACATAAGCATGAAGCACTTAACAAGGTGTAAATAATTTTAAGTTCTTTTCAATGTTACGTCCTACTGTCGTTATCCTCTTAATAGAAGACATTGCTTTTAGGCCGCCAAATTATTAAATGTATAGCTACGAAAGAGCTATAAAACTGTACTAATTTATCTATCTCGAGTGGTAATTGGAGCCGCCTTAATCGGACCTCTCATCATTGACTTGTCTAGTATGAGAAATACTAAAAGCTGTGTACCTCCAAGTCCAGATGTGGCATAATCCGATATGCTCGTGTTCTTTCTTACAGATTAAGCGAATGACACCTCGGTCGATCCAACATGATTAACTCCATCGACACACCGATTGTTGAAAGTAATATCGAGTTGAACGATGTTCAACAATTGCCAATTACAACAAGTATCACGCGGATACTTTTATGGAAATAACTCTTCTAATCTGTTCATATACTCGCTATTACAAGGAATCATTTGGGTCATATTCTTTTAAAATGTTTACACTACGCAAGAATATGCCTTTTGTTTTTGTTGCTAAATCACTTATGTTACTGATTTAGTTATTAGAGAGTAATTTTGTAAATTGTGAGAATGATTTTATTTTAATTTATTTACAGCTTAAAACTGTAGATTAATATATTTTTGAAACTAATCTTTGTCGAAGATAACACTTTTTTTAGAACACACGCTCATTCTGAATATAGTTTTGATTGCCGTAATTATAAGTAATCAACACCTGACCGGAAATGATTATTTTGTGCCAGCATGACTCCCTATTTTGTCCAATATAAGTTGGGGCCGGTTATGGATTTACTATCAGTTTAGATAGATATCGTCGGTAAACCATTGTCAAAATACGTAAGAAATTCAGGAATAACGTTGCTTCATTGTTAAGTAGTAAGTTCACTTTCACTTGCGGAAATTCAGGTCAACCCTGACACATTTATTGCAGTTAAATAAACATAGGATACATGTGCATATTCTAAATAATCCCATGTTCAAACATAAATTGAAAGCGCTTATTTTTCGTACCTTTTGATTGTTTGATTATGTAAATATAAATTTTTGGACTTAATGTGCAAAATATAAATATATATATATCATGTCGTTATCGACAGTATGTACTGTTTGTTTAATCTTTCCAGAAAATATGTTTGCGAAGAGAAACCACAATCAGGTCAATTTATGCAAACTTTTTCATGATCCCCAATAACTTGCCTTCTACTGAAATCGCATTTTTAAACAAGATTACATTTATTGGCGTGATAAAACGAGCCTAGATTTATTACCGGCAATTTTCATAATTTAACTGTTTTTTGGTAAAACCTATTGGAACTATTCTTAGCGCTGTTTTATTTAGATAACAAGGACGCTTATATTTTATTCCCGCATACCTTATACGATTATAATGCATTAGAACTTATATGCAATTTTGATTTATGGTAGACTTAAAAATATTTATCCGAAAATTACTATTAGACTAGAACATTCGTATATTCTTGCAAGCACTATGTTTAACCGCATCGCTATTGCTGTATTGATATATATATATATATATATATATATATATATATATATTGATCGTTTAAGAATATGACAGTAAATCACGTTGCTAAGATCCCAAATAAACTATTATCCACGATAATATTTGAACTAATTTCTTTTACAACTACTGCCCAAGTGTATTATGATGGAGGGTTTTATAGAGCCGACATTTTCATTAAAAACCATTATTTTGGTGCCATAGATATGCGTCTTTCGAGCTTCGTTTATGCAATTATCCAATGAAGTATATTATCGAACCAACTGTCATGAATTTTTTAAAACTATTCGAAACTGTGCTTTATTTTAGAATAGTTTTAATCTTTTAATCAATTTTCATCTGTTATGTATATTTGTTTGATCTAACTTTCATGAACATTTAATGTAGCAGCAGTTAAATTATTAGTGTAACGTATTTTTTTGAAATTTTGAATTTCAACTACTGTTTGTGCCTGAGTTCGGATGATTGCGCTACGAAATTGCGCTAAAAGGTTAGCAATATAATATATTATTAAGTGAGTGCTCTCATCCGATTTTAAACTAGTGTTTCTGGGCTTTTTATTCTGTAAGAAGATCTAATGAGTTCTTGGTTGACCATCATTTTCCAGAAAAAAACTTTTAAAGTTATTTCTAACGTCCTAACTGTCTCTTGTAATGTAAATACCAGTTGGTGTTTAAGACAATTTTGTTACAGGATTTTTACACTAGGAACTTTCAATGATAGAATATTGTCTGGCAACATTTATGCGGACAAAAGATTGATGTTATTTTTTGAGCAGACTAGAAAAAATAAATTCCTTTCAAAATTCTGAGCAATAGTGGCTGACGTGTAGATCTGCAATCAATTTTGCGCACTAATGTATATCGATACTTTGTTTTGTCATTAATAGAAGGCTAAAATAGGAAAAAGAAAAACGTGCACTTAAAATGGCCTTTTTGAAATTTTGGATGCCGCAGCTTGACATTTCCACAGTCCTCAATTTTCAAATCATAACTAATAAATTATTAATGTAAGAATACTGATCTCAAATAAAGATAAAGCCTTACTCTAGAAAAATACCATTAGATAATTCTCTTTTCACAAATTTACTATTTGTCTCATTAAATACTGTTTATGCCCTGTTTCATTTAGGCATTCTGAAGAGAAGTATTGAGGAACTCTAAGGTTATCTTTAAAAATAAGATAAGATTTCTATCAGTGGGCAAATAGTTCACATATTTCATTGACAATATTTCTAACGTTATGTAATTTATGTGTTTTAAATTTAAAGGTGAGATTCTGCGCCTGCCTTACCTTTTGACATTGTGTCTCAGCAATACTTTGTCATTGAACTCGTAAGTAAAACCACTCGTTCTTATTCCAAATGACCTATAAAATTTGCATTAAACTGCCAATTTTATTAACAATTTCAAAGTGATTATTCAGAGTTGACGATTCGGTCTTCCATGGAAGGCATTTGTTCCTTATTAACTGAGTAGCTCTTTAAGTTGATTGCAGATTTATGCTACCAAGAAGCGCAGTCATCGTGTTCAGTTTACTGAAAATTAGATGTACCCACGTGTTTTTAGTAATGCTATTTTTATATTATAATACTTTATTTTACCTTTTTTGCAGATTAAATTGGATATTATTCTAATTCCATAATTTTATTCGGTTTAGCCATTAGGATGGTATATTAAAGTTGAAAGGAAATAGTAACAAGAAAGTTATGCTCTATTGAAAAATCAACAAATAAAGTTGTATAAGCCGTGATTTCTTCATATCGCCCGTTGTACAAACGACCCACTCTCTTACAACTATTGTGACTACTGTCGACAATTTTATTACAATATCTATCATTTCTTATATTCAAAATTCACAATGGCTTATAATTTAATACGAAATTTAATGTTATGTGGTAGCGAATTTAAATCGAATTGTAGCCAAATTTTTAACATTCATTCAACATATGACAAAATTAGATGACTTTCATAAAGAAAACCAAAGTCAAGAAGACGTCACATACCCAGAGATGCGTTTATAAAGGCATTTCACCATTACATTAAAATCGTCATTATTATTGATTTTTTTTATAATAATAAAATTTTCCGTTTCTCTTGGTGTAATGTTTTAAGAACTGTTCACTATTTAAATGGCACTTATATACAGAGCCAGAAAACATTTGGATCGTTCTGTTTCAAATAGCCATAGCTAAGAAAATTGTCTTGATTAAAATAGCGTTGACAGATAATAGGTCGATTGAATTCTTGATTTATTTAGTTTATAAATATTTTGGTCCGGATTCTGTGCAGTGAAGCAGTTAAAAGTTAAGTTGTAAATTATTATTAAAAACTAATGTACTTTATGTTTTTGTTCATATCATCATTGATGACTTAACGAAAATTCTCTGTTGTTGCCTTTATTCTTACAAGTTGAAAACTTTTTTCGAATTCAAAGTAAAAGCTATTGTGCATAGGATTGCTGACATTGTTGTAGGTCTCAGAAACATCTTTTAAGCATTGTCTTTCGCCATTATGGAAATTTGAACAAGAGGCCGTTATTCATATATTAAACAGTACAAAAACGTTAATTTTAAAATGAACTATTGTTCCCTAGCCATCTTTTAAATAGTTCCCTTGAGAAAGCTGAATTTTCTTATTTGTTAGTCAGCAAAATTAATTTTAGAGCTAAAATCTTTTATTTTTCAAATTATTTTGCCTCCGGCTTTGTCCTTTTTATCATCTTGCTATCATTTTTTCTTCTATATTTCATCTGCACCGTCTAAAAAAGCATAAACAAAACACCTAATCATTAATTATATAAATTTTCATCTGTTTGCATAATTATTGTTCACAGCCAGTATTCTGGTTTAAAAACCGGCCCATATCCCAATTCTTTTTACATGAGAACTATTGTCCATTCGCGGACCACTTAACAACGAACCAAATGTAGGCAAATTGGCAACAAATCAAAGTTCGTAAATTTTTCATCACGATAATAGCTATAATAATTATTTTTTGAAAAAAATCATGCTAAATATCAATGCAATGGAGCCCACCGGATAAATCAAAAAAATATTTTAGAATTTTTGTTCTTCGCCTAAATTAATGCATTATTATTTCGAAATGCAAATGTAACGATTAACAAAATTTGATAACAATTTTTCTAATATTATACCATGTAAAATTTAGGTGCACCTTTCATAAGTATTCCTCAGCTCAATTAAACATGATCTAATTTGGCTTGCTAAATAAATATTTTACAATGCATTTGTTAAGTATGCGAGTTTAGTAATGTCTAACATCTCTGCTTAGACTGAGATTCTTTATTGTAAGTCAGGGTTGATTTGATTGCTTCCATGTGAACAGCGCGTGGTTGTTTGTTAATTGATTGAATTTTACAATTTAGGCCATAATTCTCCGTTCTAATCGTGTAAAGCATATAACGCTCCCTCGTTCTTAGGATTTTATTTAATCTTATCTGATCATTGCAGGTGATATTTGCTTAATCAATAGACTATCGTCTGCAATCATTTTAATTTATGTTATATTAGACTGTCTCTTTTACTTGCACATTGTTTTTAGGTGCTGGTCAGAGTATTCATCAATATATATATATATATATATATATATATATATATATATATATATATATATATATATATTTCCGATATACACTAAATGTTGCATAAGAAGGTAATGTCAATTTAACAAATTCACCGGTTTTGTCCATAAAAGACAACCAACAATTAGTTGCCAGTACTGCCGCGACTGAGATGAGATACAAAACTGTGAACGAAATGCACTCTGGTTCAAATCCCGGTCGCTGAAATATTGACAGCCACTTTATGAATGCCAACTAATGACACAACCGATCTAGTGGATGACAAGCATTCCTGCCTTATGCTATGTTTATTGTTTACCGACAACCAATATTCATTCAAATCCTGTCATTATGTGCATGTATTTTTGTTTGTTTGTCTTCCGGTTAGTTTTATTAAC
This sequence comes from Eudiplozoon nipponicum, assembly GCA_029291075.1. Taxonomy (NCBI): domain Eukaryota; kingdom Metazoa; phylum Platyhelminthes; class Monogenea; order Mazocraeidea; family Diplozoidae; genus Eudiplozoon; species Eudiplozoon nipponicum. Next base: position 124,106 of record JAQBSW010000458.1, read on the forward strand.
AAGTGGATAGTTTGAAGATATATGCTATGATTCTTTTCATAACGAGCTTAAAAAGATTCAACTAATTTATTTGAGTAAGATTTGCGATATTTTAGAGCTAATTTCATGTTTTAATCACACATTAACCCGTCACTGATAGAAATGTTTAATATATCACTACAAAAGTTATTTTTGATAAAAACTTACAGTTTTGTAATAAAATAATTGTGAACTAAAGCATTAACTGATGTTTGGATGATAAAACCATTTGAGGTTACCTTTTTTGTTAATTATAAGGAATGTTTGTTTTCATATAGGAGCTATACTTGTTTATATACCAAAGGAGTATTTTTCGATTACATTATAAGATTACTGAGGTGGAGGCATTACATAATGTTTAGATTATAAGCATTTTTGGAGAAGTTACATAAGGAAAATTAGCCTTAATGGCTTCTGTCCACTCTAAATGTCATGTAAAATCAGCACAAATTATAAAACTCTTTTATGTTATTTCTGTACGGCATTACCTGAGCCTGAGATACTGATGCTTCACTGCCGCATAACAATGGAATTCAGGTGGCCAGTTCCTAGTAGAGAGGTTAAGACCGTTGCTAAACACTCTTCATTGGCTTGTCGCATATGAGATGCTCTTGCAGTGCTTTTGTGCCGCCATCGAGTTTCACATGATCCCGTTACGTGGAGATATGACTCAGGTGAAGGAGAGCTTGAGTCGCATTAAAACGCAGAAGTGCACTTAATAAGGAAACCTCGGGGCACAAACTACGGCAATATCCTCACTAATCAGATTCCGGTACCGCTGCTGCCATCGTGTATATGTGTTCAGTTTGCGCAGAAACATGCTGATGCGCTATTGTGTATCGAACATACCTGGCGTAAAAAATGTTTCTGCCTTCTCCATAGCATTTCTATCCACAATTTCAGACGAAAATTAACGTACTAGAGACGTTGAGATGCTTGCCCTACCACAAGGAATATCGATCGCTGGACGTGTTGCTAAATTCTTCTTTCGTGAAATAATGGGCTAATGTCATAATTGTAACTTCTGAGTTACATATTGAGAGAAGTTCTTTCTCCAGCCGTTGCACTGCTATTTGCAAAATTAAACGTTGTATAGACATTTCTTTTAAGTCATAAAAGCCAGTAGCAATTACGTTTGCTTAGGAACAGTTAAATCTGCTTCAATCATACGAGCTTACTGGTGACTCTATCTATGCGTGCTTTTTGTACCTACTGGCTTCTCATCAGTAACAGTTGGCAATAATTCTTAAACCCACTATAAAACCGGTCAAACGGTATTTAGAAAATATACAGTTTACGGCGTTATTTTTATAATAAATTTCTTGCAGTTATTAGTTAATACTGTGAAAAATTTCAATAAAGATATGATGAAGTAATTTGTCAAAAACCGTATACGCTTAGTAATGTTAAAATTAATTTTCGATTCAACTTAGCTTTTACATACCTTTACCAGAATCGCTATTAACTTCCCATAGATGCTTTTGCGACAGTCGATTTAAGGATATTTTTGCTTGATAGAAAATCAGGTGGGCTTTCGTTAACTTTATAACACCAGAACCATCAATTTTAAACAATGCAAGCTAGACTCAGTTTACGAGTTTTAATAAAAATGTAAATGGCTGTGTTTAAACTTTGATTTTTTTTCATATTTGGCACATGTTCAGACCCCATTACTTTGTTGATTTCGCAGCCATTGCTTGTGTGCTTATTTAAAATATCCACAAATCTACTTTCGGCATTGTTGCATTTACACTGCATTTGTTATGTGATCACAAACCAGTAAAACTTCTCCAGGTCTATTTTGGGTTTAATTTGGAAATGGATGATTTATCGTTGTTTATTTTATGCACAGTACATTGATCTTTGCTGCACAATGCTGATCACATGAATCAAGGCACTGTCTGAGAAGATAATTTATGCAACCTGTTTGCCGAACCACCTAGCAACTCCAGTTGATTTCTGGAACCTCAGGCAGGTTAGATCAGAAATCTCGTGGCCGAGTAATTTTATTCGAAATATCGTTCAAATGATCGTTCCGCCCTGTGACACACAAATGACCAAAATACACTTTAATTAGAAAGGTATTTTCAGAGGAAAGCGTAAACAGGTTTCAGTAGAGAAGTCTGGCTAATTATACCTTATTGTCATAGCAATTGTGTGTGAGATTTAGATCTTCGTTTATTTATTCATTTAATAACGTTGTGCGTGGTGGAAAACTTTCTAAGATGATCTACTGATAACTTTATTCACACACCAATATATAATAATGCAGTTCTGGAAGGTTAGGTCATACTTCAAAACGAAGAAAATGCGTGAGCAATTTATATATATATATATATATATATATATATATATATATATATATATATATATATATATATATATATAATCCATATACTTATAATTATATTTAGAGAGATATAAATAGAAATATGCATATGACGATGATAGTATTAACTTCTATGCAAAGCATTATTCACATGAACAATATACATGATTATTTAATGAATAGATTTGAAGACAAATATTTCGTGCTTGTTTAACGCAACTCCAACGGAACTGGATAATGTAGGTGAAATAGTTCGCAGTAACGCGGACGTCATAATTTGTGTTGCTGTTGCTCTCAATTATCACTTGCAGAATAATTTTAGGACTAAACGCTACTTTTTGGTTTCATTGTTCATATCTAGCAAAATGTTCTCCATTGAACCGATTTTATGTAGTTAGATTCTTCATGCACACTTTTGTTATCGAATTTGCAGATTTTGCTTCTTGTCAGTATTTTTCTGATAAAGGTAACGTATTTCTAGTCATTCCTAATAGTAAACGATGCATTTTTACAATGGTAGATTGCGTTGTCTAATGCGTTTGCTGAAATGGTTTTTAGCTTTCTATCGTGATTTATTCTTTCCTTGTATCACATAAACACCCTTTTAGGAAAGAAATTAATTGAATCGATCAAGCGGAAGTAAAGTATTCTGTGAAAGCATACATAGTGTAAATATGTTTTCCTTTTCCATTTCCAATTAATATTTATTCATTTTGGTACCTGTTTAAATTCAATTGTTTGAAACACTGAACAATTTTGGTGAGAACCTTTTTCATGGTTCTTTTAATAGTCTAATTTGGCCTGTGCTACAGTTTGGCTAAAATTTTAATTTAACTAAGTCACAATAGCTAAAAGAGGCTTAAGATCTATTCTAGTGAATATGACCGCGTTTTAACTTGTCAGAGAGGTATCTTGGATTTTGGCACCACTCTATTTGCTTTGAAGCGGAAGCAAAAATGATTTGCGATGTCAAACTATGGAACAGATTATTTTAAAAATGATATTACCTGGAGTTGCCTTATGGAAGGGTTGCAATTTGTAGTCTCGAAAAGGCGATATTCATTAATCGATTTTGATTACGACCGCGAAGTTGAACTACGCGTTACGATTTCATATTAACAATTACCCACAAAGTCTAGAGTATGCGATACGATGCCTACATACTTGCTCAATGGTTCAGCAAAATTTTGCAATTTTAACATTTGTAATTGATTGATACTTCTTGTACTCTTAAGACATTTGGTTGTTTTTTATATATGCTAACGAGTATGCAGCAATTCGAATCGACTGAGATAGAAAAATGTTCCATCTTCGTATAAGTTCTAAATACTATCTTTATATAAATTAAATTCAAAACTTTCAATCAACTGTTTTCATTTGTACTGCTGAAGTTTGTAGATTTGATTAAGACATATGCGTTTCATTAATATAATTTTATGTGACATTCTTCCATTAAAAACCGCACAATCGGATTCCTATCATTCTACAGTTAATGTTTCTATCGCATCTAATATTTCTGACAAGTAAATATTAACTTCAATGGCTTAGCTCCCTATATTTTGTTATTTGTTCGTTATTTCTCCTAGATAAGCTGTGATTTTGTTTTGTCGAATTATATATTTTTCTTAATTGATACATTTTCAATTTGAGTTCTAGATTTCTCTCGGTCTACATTGTAGTTTTAGCACTAACTTGGAATTTATTGATCGATTACAAGTAAATATAAAATAAAGGTAGTTGAAAGACAACTGTGCAATACCTTAGTGTTTCACGTTCATCCAGACGTATTAGACGTTCATTTAACAATATTGAACACAATTTTCTAAAAAAGTGAAATAAAGCTATCGGAAATTTTTGTGAAGAGATGAAAAATGGATAAAAGTAGGAGCACGCGAAATGCAAATAACTTAACTGAACTCCATAGAAGATTATTTGTGATATGAGTCCAATGAGAGAAGGTGTATTCACTTATTCGGCTTGTTATGCACTTGTGCTTGCCAGCAAATGTTATGTTTTGGCAGATGACTGCGTCAGTTTGATCTATTTTCAAAAGCAAATACGTATCAACATTTGCACATTTAATTTAATGCGCAACCTAAGAATGACTTCACATCTGATAAGTTTGCTTTGATTTATGAATGTGCTTACAGTTGCAATGTGTAATGCTGTTTATTATCTGCAATGAATGAAATAGTAGTTCTATGGAAGAGTTAACGTTTTCACTTGCTTCCAACGCCGATTCAAGGTTCTTTAATCTTTCCATATCAGTTAATTAAATCTTTCGGTATCCGTATACGGATTTATGCGAAACACAAATGGATTGAAATTTCTTAATAACTGTAAATTATTTTATCATGTGAATTATAAGATTTGTCACATTTTAGTACAGTCTATAATGAACTACTTAGACGCCTTCTGGACAGTATTCTAAGCAATGAATATGTAGCTTTTCAAGTGAACTATTACTACCAACGATGTATTAATTCACAGCTAGGCACTGCATGAAAATATGCTAAATTGCCGAACTGCACCTAGCTAATCAAAACCATTAGCGTATCCCAGGTGCTCACTCTCGTCACTTGCATTAGCTAGTCGCCACTATTGCAAAGTGAGCATATTTGCATCACTCTTGTATTTTATGCGTTTACTGCTGAATATAAATGTAAATGAAAAACATTAGTCTTCCATTTTGCATAAGAAAAAAATAAGCTTTCAGCGAAACCAGCTTTTGTTTGCATGCCTTCGCATACGCTTTCATTCTGTGCTTACAGTCACATAGGATTCAATTTTTTTCGCTTTTCCCATTATGCTCTCGTTTTGTGCAGTGCAAAACCTACACATTTACTCAACGGGTAAGAACCGAACCATGGCCTAAGAAGCATCATTTCTGGTTTATAAATTGACTTCATGCATGTTTCACTTGGCCGAATATTTACCTCGATAATACTGGTTATCGATTTATTTAGCCATTTTGTGTATTAGTCTTGCTGTTTGTTGTTCTGCTCAATGCCGGATACGGAGCAGTTCACCGTGTATCTTTGCTAGGCTTCTTTTTCAGTCTGTTAGAGCTAAAATTTCTTGATGAGCACAAGTCAGCACTAAGTGGTTTCACGAACAACCAATTTAAAATTTCACCTTGCCAAGGTGTTATAGTTTGACAGTAATTTAAATTTCACAATCTCGTGCGTCTCCCGAATAAAGTTCTACGCTTCTAGCTGAGCTCAAAGTGTTAACTGGATCTATTGGTTTCCAATTAAAAATGCTGATATCGATTTGATTCGCTCTCGGATTTCTTTGAACAATTCGCGCTTATCATCATGCTTAATGAAAGTTGACTTACAGTGTTCTCGTAATGTAGCCATTTTGGTTACTGCCTCTTAAGTGCCTTAATGATGCCCAATTTCAATTTCACATGAAAAAACACATTTTGACGTCGACAGCATGATGTAATCGTGTACAGGCACACCAGCGCCGAGATTTCTACTGGTGTATAGCCAATTTGAACTACCGGCATCCCAGGTGTCGGTAGTTGGGATAAATTAGAATCGTACTCCGCTCGGCCTGACGCATGCCAAAATCTAAACAACTCAAGCCTAATAAAGTAAGCTTTCATGTGTGGCAGCAATCATCACAGAAGAAATACTGCTAGTGTAAATTATTTATTCTTTTGTATTCAAAAAGTTGAATTTTTCATAGTTAATTTGTGTTAAAAAATGAAAACATTGCCTAATAACGATAAACTAACAAAAAATCGTCAAATGATTGCTTTCGTCAGAATTTTCACTGTTCTTGGTAGTATTACCTAGAGATAGATTTATATCAAATTTTCAATGGTTATTTTATGTGGCCTTTTGCGATTAATAGCATCGTCATTATCAGCTTGCTCAATATAATATATATATATATATATATATATATATGTATGTATGTATGTTTGTGTGTATGTATGTATGTATGTGTGCATGCATGTATATTTACGAAATTGTTGATTTTTCCCTATTTATAATGAAGCTTCGTTACTAAATTATGGACTTGTATTGATACTTTGCAAACTTCATGACTATTCTACTAAAAAGCGAAAAAATAAACCAAATTCTTAAAGAAAACATATTGTGATGTATCGCTAAACATTAATCTTTTAGAAACTCGAAATTTTTGTTTATGTTCCTTTCATTAAAGACAGTCAACTGTTATTGTAAATCGAAAGTCAATAGAGATCATTTACGTTTTAGTTTTTCTGTGGCTATTTCTATTATCATCATCAACACCATAATTTTCATTCTAGACTTTTACCTTATGCAAAGTCGTGTTTTTTCACGCATTTTTTTAATTTTGTTTATTCGACTACTGATTTAATGAAATAGTAAATGCATACCAACATTAGTATGCAGATATGCAAAATAAATTAGATGCACTTTAATATGACTTGTTAATATTTTGTTGTTCTCTTTGAGAAAAAAATAGTTTAAAACTAATTTTATAGCAGGTTAATCATTATTTTATCACTTGTGCAAACTTGATCTAAGCAGTAATTAATTTTTAACCATTCGCATAACTGACAAGATTATCACGTGTTACTCCAACTTTTACATTTCCACTTTAATTAGTCATAGTCATAGCTCGAATAAAAACGATCTAACGGGCATCAAACAGAAATGAATAACTTATATGACTGTAGTCAAAGCTTCAAATTAGGTTCGTGTTTGTATAAAAATCTGTGCAGCCGATAATCCGATCCGATAAAATACTTGCGTGTTGATAACGTTTAGAAGTGTATATCAACTTTCCCTAACTTGATCCACGCTAGTCAGTTTGCCGTCGTACTCTGAAGATGATCATGGAAGGTCGAAACGCGTTAATACAAGTGACTGACGATAGTTTTTTCTATGTATTTCGACTGGTAAATACAATGGGATTGGTACTTACTTCAAATTTGCAAACATATTGATAACGTTTAGAAGTGTATATCAACTTTCCCTAACTTGATCCACGCTAGTCAGTTTGCCGTCGTATTCTGAAGGTAATCATGGAAGGTGGAAACGCGTTAATACAAGTGACTGCGATAGTTTTTTCTATGTATTTCGACTGGTAAATACAATGGGATTGGTACTTACTTCAAATTTGCAAACATTTTGATAACGTTTAGAAGTGTATATCAACTTTCCCTAACTTGATCCACGCTAGTCAGTTTGCCGTCGTACTCTGAAGATAATCATGGAAGTTCGAAGCGCGTTAATACAAGTGACTGACGATAGTTTTTTCTATGTATTTCGACTGGTAAATACAACGGGATTGGTACTTACTTCAAATTTGCAAACATGTTGATAACGTTTAGAAGTGTATATCAACTTTCCCTAACTTGATCCACGCTAGTCAGTTTGCCGTCGTACACTAAAGGTAATCATGGAAGGTGGAAACGCGTTAATACGAGTGACTGCGATAGTTTTTTCTATGTATTTCGACTGGTAAATACAATGGGATTGGTACTTACTTCAAATTTTCAAACATGATCTCACGCGCGCAATCAATGTTTGCTTAATTTTATAACTTATACACATGTGGCGACAACTGCAGAAAGTTGAAGATCAAGACCGCATGGGAACTCTGCAGCCTATATTTCCTGTGAAGTACAATTTGTGTGAGAATAATAGAGGTCAGAACCGCATATCTAAATTTGATTTCCATATATATGCAATGCGTTTTGATCCTCGCTAGTCATTTTTTCGTCGTACTCTGATGATGATCATGAAGATCGAAACGCGTGAGTGCGTGTGACTGGCAGTAGTTTTGATATGTTGTTCTACGACTGGTTAAATACAATGGGATTGATGTTTATTTCAAGCTTGCAAAATGGAATTAGATAATTGTTAACACTATCCGCGTAATCAATGATTTTTTAATTGTATATACCTGTGGCGATATCTGCAGAAAGTTAAAGATCGTGACCGCATAGGAAATCTGCTGCCCACATTTCCAGTGAAATACAATTTTTGCAAGAATATTAGATGTCATAGCCACATATCTAATTTTGCTTTCCATATATATACATTGCAGTTGGATCCACACCAGCCAGTTTGCAGTCGTACTCTGATGATGATCATAGAATGTCGAAACGCGTCAGTACGTGTGACTGACGGTAGTTTTGCTATGTTGTTCGACTGGTTAAATAAAATGGGATTGGTGTTTACTTCAAGCTCGCAAACTTGATTTAAATAATTGTTACCACCACCCGCACAATCAATGATTGGTTAATTGCATAACTTATACATGTAGCGAAATCTGCATTGGAACTCTGTAGCCCACAATTCATATGAAGTACAGATTGTGCGAGAATACTAGAGGTCAGAACTGCATATCTAAAATTGCTTTCCATGTATATGTATTTCGTCTTGAAGTACTCTAATCAGTCTGTTGTCATTTAATGTGAATGACAATTAATGTCGAAGTGCATCATTGCATGTGCCTAACGAGAGTACATTTGCGGAAACTGGTACGATAAATTAAAGATTTCTTTGTGCTTAAGCTCGCACACTTGATTTAAATAATTGTAAGCTTAACGAAAGATCTTGATTCCTTTACATTTTCAGGTGCACGGCTTGCTTTTGTCATTAATTGATGAGTTTTCACTGGTCCCGTCGTTCGAAAGTTGTCTGTTAGCTGCTTGTCTGAAAATTCTGGCGAAAAAAAACTTTTTTTATGGACGGCTTCTGAGTGACGGGACTAGTGATTACCCATTAATAAATGAAAAAGCAAGCTGTGCACCTTCAAATGTAAAGGAACCAAGATTTTACTGACCGACGAGTGCTATCACTTTTCCCGAAATCGAAAATTCTGGATTTAGTTCTATATTCTGCTCTTATTTTAGCCAATGAATGTCGAAGCAAGTCAGTAGATGTAACCAAGAGCAGTTTTGTTCTGATTTGTGACAAATTAAACGAACTATTGGATCGGTGTTTTTTAAGTACTTACTTTACTTTACTGCGGCTGACTCCTTTTAGAGGATAAGCCGGCTCCATTGATATCCCGAATTAAGCCTCTCCATGCCGGGCGGTTGGCAGCCATTTCGGCACATAAAGAGGGCCAATGACGCTCCCAGTGACGCGGACCATAAACATTGCGTAAACCTAGGAGTTCCATGTCCGATTTGATTGTTGCAAGCCATGTCTTCAGTTGCCCACCTCGGCGGCGGCGCCAGTTTGCACATTGACCTGGGTTCATCACCTGCCGTACCAGTTCGTCTTCGGGTTTGCGTAGTACGTGCCCGAACCATTGAAGTCGACGATGTTGGATCCAGACGGATAGTTGCATGATGTCCCCGCATTGGTGACGAACAGATGCGTTCGACACCCGGTCCATCCATTTTGTCTTTGTGATGTACCTAAGGCACCAATGGTCGAATACTTCAAGCTTTTTGGAGTCCTCAGAACGTAATGGTCAAGTCTCACAGCCATACAGTAGCACAGGGCGAACAGTAACCTGGTAGACTCGGATTTTCGTTTTGAGGCTGATTTCACTTCTTCTCCAAAGTGAGTTCTTCAATTGTAAGAAAGCAAGTCTGGCACGGTCGATGCGTGTTCGGACTTCATTCTTTGCTTGACCAGTTGGAAGTATTTTTGAGCCAAGGTACGTAAAATCGTCGACTGTTTCGATTGGGCTGTCGTACACCGTGAGCTGCTCATCAGATGAAGATACACCGATGGCGAAGGCTTTCGTTTTGTCGGCATTGATTTCCAGACCAGTGGCTGATGAAAACTGGGCCACTTGATCCAAAACGGTTTGCATGCTCCCAAAGCTGTCAGCAAGGAGAACAACATCGTCTGCGTAATCAACATCCGTTAGCCATAGGTTATTTGATACTTGAACGCCTCGGAACCCAGTTAGCGCGTTGCTCAGAATCCAGTCAACCGCATAATTGAACAATATGGGTGACAAGGGACATCCTTGTCGAACCCCAGTGTGCAGACTGAATTCATCCGATTCTTCTCCGTAAACACGTACTCTGGCTTTGGTGGCTGCATAGTAGGCCTTGATCAGATTGACGAGTTTTATGGGCATTCCGTCGAGCAGCATGATGTTCCATAGGGAGTCGCGATCAACAGAGTCAAAAGCAGCTCGGAAATCAATAAAACAAGCGACGGTTGGTTGTTGAAATTCGTTGCGATGTTCTAAAACTCGCCGTAATGTAAAGATCTGATCAACACAGCCTTTGCCTGGGCGGAATCCACCCTGATTGAGAGGGGTACGGGCATGCCGCTCATTACAGAAGCGGTTCAATAGAATCGACGCCAACAGCTTGGATGCGGTGTTGAGAAGACTGATACCACGGTAGTTTTCGCACCTTGATCTATCACCCTTTTTGGGAAACGGTAGCAGGATTGACATTCCGAAGTCTGACGGGCATGCTTCCTGTTCCCAGATAGAAGAGAACAGTCGATGGATTGATGGCAGTAGTGTGCCTATACAGGCCTTGTAGATCTCTGCAGGTATTCCATCTTCACCGGGAGATTTCTTGTTCTTCATGCGCTGGATGGTCGTAGCGATCTCAGCCTCAGTTGGGGAAGAGCAGTCCACGTCGTAGCTGGGTGTAGATGTTGTAGGTGGTTGCGGTGGGGAGCGGCCACTGTATGGTCGGTTCAATAACTGCGAAAAATGTTCAACCCATCTTGCGATTTTGCCATTGACATCAGAAATCAAGTCTCTTGTTGCGCTGCATAGAATTGTCTCTGCATTGCGCTTACCAGATGCTTTACGTATTAGACGGAAGAGACCCCCGAAATCACCGACGTTTGCAGCCGATTCCATGGCGGAAGCCATTTCATCCCAGTACTGCTTACGGTCAGCCCGAGAAGACCTCGTGGTATCACGTCTCAGGTAGCGATAATTAGGCGCGTTATTCATCCGGGCATCTCTTGCTTTTTGTGACGCCCGTATCATGCGTTCAGAGATCCAGTCTTTATGGTGACTTTTGATGGTTCCGAGCGTTTCAAGCGCAGCTTGCTGAGTAGAGAGTTTCAAGTTATTCCATTGATGCTCCACATTGGTTTTATCTACGGCATGAGTTCTATCGTCAGCGGAAGTCAACTTTGCAGTGATTGAGGCAGATAGTGCTGTACAACGGGATGGGTCCGTTAGGGTTGCAACATTCAGGCGTCTCGTAGGTTGACGGCGTCGTCGGGACTTGAGATGAAGCCTCAATTTGGCACGTACTAGAGTGTGGTCGGACCTTCCTCGGTTGCCAGTTTCAGCTCCTCGGTATGACCTGCAATCTTCGACAGAAGACATCCAACGCGACCGTACCAGAATGTAGTCGATCTGATTGGCTGTGTGACCATCGTTTTAATACCAGGTGAGCAAATGCTTCCGAGGGTGTTGGAAACGCGTATTGGTAACGCACATATGGTTGACATCTGCAAAGCTGATAAGTCGTGCTCCATTCTCGCAGCGTTCACCTAGACCAAACTTTCCCAGTATGTGTCTGGTGGATGAGTCAGAAGGTCCTGTTCGTGCGTTCCAGTCACCAGCGACAAACAGTATATCGCCTCTGGAAATTCCGTTGATAGTCTCTTGCATTTGGTCGTAGAACTCATCTTTCACATCTGAATCAGCTGCGAGGGTTGGTGCGTAGACGGTTACCACTGTGATGTTGAAAGGTTTACCTCTCAGTCGTACCGTTGCGATCCTCGGTGATACAGGATTCCAAGCCAGCATGGCTCTCTGCGCCGTAGGACCAAGTAGAATGGCAACACCGTGTTGTCCGGACCCGTCAACTAGTCCGCTGTAATGCATCAAGTACGTTGATTCTGCTGACGGTACTTTTATCTTAGTTGAACCTGTGCCGGGCAGTCGGACTTCAGACAGGCATGCAACTTCAATCTGGTAGTCATATATAGATTTGGCCGTGATTGTTTGGCTGCCGATATCAAGCAGTGATTGAACATTCCAACACCCGAAATAAATAGGTGTTTTCGCGTTGATAAAACCAGATAGCTTTTCACTTGACACCCTAGCCTCTGTGGGAGCACAGAGCGCGTCGCTTGTCGGGGACGCCGTAACATGAACGGTATTCATAGACCATCCCCTCCTCAACGTGGTACGATGGTGTCAACCATGTTTCGATGGCCGATCGTACATGGGCTAACGGGGCTATGGCGGTGGTGTCACCAGGGCGTGGTGGATTTCCGACCGGCAATCGGATCTCCTATAAAATACCACATGAGCCCGATGACGGCACCATGACTCGGCGTGTGTTCCCCGCCACAAAAGGGGACAACAGCCACAGGATTACATGGACTCCTGGACAGTACCCCGTACTTCCGAATGGCGAATGAGCTCTCAACAGCCACCGGCAACCATGCAACTTACTGCTGCCTTGCAGACTGCGCTTGGATGTGCAAAGGCTAGAGGTGCGTCCTCGATCAAAAAGCCGAGTGGTGAGGGGACACCACTTGTACCAAATTCCCAAGAAACTCCATGAAAACTCCATGAAACTTCATGTTTTTTAAGTAGTGATCAATAGACCTTTCGCAACAAAAAACTTGCTCAATGCATTTCGCGCGTTATACATTATATCGAAATTATCTTTTTAGTGCATTAAATGTGCTTCTCGCCTCTATTAAACTGTAACCTGGAAAGAATGCCAAATGGAATTTAACTATGCTATATTAACTATCAAGTATGAGGGAAATTATTTTTTAGAGATAGTTATTGCCTCAATACTGCGACAATCGAGTGCTTTCAATTCGTGTTAAAATCGATTTTTACATAAATTCCACTGCGTTGTAAAAACAGAATAATAGCGAATCCTATTTGATAATACTGTAGAATATGACCAATGTTTAAATTAAGTGTTAACATTGATGCATTAGTTTCAAATTTGCACATAGAAAAAAAGCAAACAAGTACCTTTTAAGGACTATGCACAAATACACATCCTACGTGTATTAGTCTACTATTATTTTATGCAAATATTTTAGTTCATTACATATTTTATGACCGAAATTTGCACACCGACATGAAGATGGACGAGTTTACCACTTGAATAGAAAATTATTCATTGAACATCTTATGGCCAGAATACGTATCAAGTAGGTTCCAGCCTATGAAGGCATATTATTCATTATGCTAATATGTATTGTGAGTGAAACTCTTAGTGCCAGCAGTAACACGGAATGAAAAATAAACTGCTGATTTTAGAAATTATTGCCTACAGAAGGTAGTGCGAATTGAAGCGTAGCGAACCAAAACGACGTGGAAAAGCAAGAAATCCCGAAAAATATTTAAACTAAGAATAACTGAGTTGGGGAAAAATTCGTTAAATTATTATTGTCACCACCATTCCAATCTAATATCTTTGGATAACAATGATTAGTGTTTTACTGCATCCTATCCTAATTTAATAATATTTGTATGTGATTATGCACGCCTAGGTATATAACTATAGATAAGGATTAGTTAATTGCTCTGAAACGAAGTATTTTCTAATACGGTTCGAAATAGATTTTACATCAGCTTCATTTAATTTCACTTAGCCAACAATATTTCTTCTTGACTAATTGTCAACATCTCCATTTGGCATGGTCTAATACCTCTGCAGCTTATGTTGTTTAAATTCAAAAATATATTCATTAGATACTTCTTGTCATTTGAAAGGATTAAACAATAATTGATTGCGCGGGTGGGGCTGCCGACAGACCCAATCACGTACAATGTGTGCAAGACTACTAGAGGAAAGCCGCATACCTAATTTTGCTTTCCATATATATATATATATATATATATATATATATATATATATATATATATATATATATATATATACATATGTGCTGATTTGATCCCTCGCTAGTCAGTTTACCGTCGTACTCTGATGATGATCATGGAAGGCCGAAACGCGATATTTTTTGTTATGCTGCTCGACGATTGGTTAAATACAGTCGGGTTGTTGTTTTCTTCAAGCTCGCCAACATGATTTAAAGAATTGTTACCACGACCCGCGCAACCAAATATTGTTTAATTGTATTATCGATATATATGTGTGTGGCGAAAGCTACAAACAGCTAATGTTCGTGACTGCATATAAATTGTGCAGCCGACATTTACAGTCACTCAAATTGTATGCAAGTCTCTTTGAGGTGAGAGCCGCATACCTAATTTTGCTTTCCATATATATATGCAATGCGGTTTGATCCTCAATAGTCAGTTTTCCGTCGTACTCTGATGATGATCATGGAAGGTCGAAACGCGTCAGTGCGTTGCGACTGGCGGTAGTTTTTTTATGTTGTTCGACGACTGGTTAAATACAGTGGGATTGGTGTTTACTTCAAGCTCGCAAACTTGATTTGAAGAATTTGAAAGGGTTACTTTGCGTATACCTAAGTGTTGTTAAGTATTATATAACAAAGTCACCAGAAAGGCCAACAAAATATTTTCTATAATGAGCTAAAATTGCAACGCTTTGAAGCTAAAATTTGCACACAATGCATGATTCTTGAGTCGTAGCGGTGAAGTTTTATGTCCCCAAAGCAAAATTTGGATGGTTTGATAAACATTGTATAAGGTAAGAAGGGAAATTCATCCAGTAGACCGGTTTCATCCTTATTAGAAACTCTACATTATACAATGCTTATTTTATATTGGCAGATGTTCGTCTCAATGTTATTTGTTTTTATATCAAAATCGCTTCCTTTTAAAATATTTGTGCTATTAAATAATGAAACGATTTAATGAATGAAGCTCTATCCGTAGTATAAATTGACCTAGCTGACCGACATTACACAGTTTACTTCCACGTTCTCTTTATTTTACGTAAATATTTGATATAAATTTCGACTTATCTCATAAAGTAGTATGAAAATCCACTATAAAATCAATTCAAATTACGCATTAATAATCAAAAACGCCATTTTAAAATGTTGCACAGCTTGTCTTTTGCATTTTTTAATTTGTTCTCACTGGTGCCAGCAATACTTTATGAAGAAAATTAAATATAAATAGATCTGTCTTGAATGAGGATATCATATTTGCCACAATTTGTATTTTTCTTGGAATATGGTGTCAACCCGGACAATGTAATGAAATATTTTTTAAATTTTGTCGAAGTGCTAGCTTCATATATTCCAATGCCGCGTTTTGCGTACGCGGGTAGTAGCTATGCACTGACAGTTTCAAAAAGATCCGATTGATCACAATTTCCAATTTTGTTTTGTCTTTGATCGGGTTGACTTGTTCTTCGTTCAACTGGAAATACGGTTCTATCACATCT
Organism: Eudiplozoon nipponicum; assembly: GCA_029291075.1. NCBI lineage: Eukaryota > Metazoa > Platyhelminthes > Monogenea > Mazocraeidea > Diplozoidae > Eudiplozoon > Eudiplozoon nipponicum. The sequence goes on from JAQBSW010000458.1 coordinate 139,714, forward strand.
TTGTTTACTGGCGACGTTTCGGTGCCTACTTTCCAGCACCATCCTCAGGCAACACAGTACAACAATAGCAGATTTAAGCAAATGTGGTAACCTCGTTCCAAAACCATTCTATTTATATATTTTTTTGACTCAACACTAGTTTTAATCATAGAATTTGTCTCAGTAACTAAACTCAATATATAACTATTTGTAATTAGCAGACCAATCCTTACCTCAGCTATCTCAAATTCCCGGTATACATAATCTCATCTCGTATGCAGAATATTGTAGGGGAGAGAGACAGTATCGAACATTTTCTTATTTGTTATAACTGTATTGCTACTATGTCACGGCAATCAAACTTCCTAACCAAATAAGAAAGAGCAGAACCCCTCGATGTCATCAGGAGTGTATGCGATACCTTGCAAAGCCGGGAACTCTTAGGTATATATGGCGTATAACCATTGCGCACATATAAAAGTTCGTAGAGGTGAACACAAGACAGTCTGCAAATATGGAAACATTCAAAGATCAGACCTAGCTAGGCATTCGAAGGAAACGGGTCATGAAATAGACTGGGAGGGATGTAAACGCATCGCGTTATGCAACCGCAACAGATTAACTAGACTAATTAGAGAGTCAATTGAAATAAAATCAGGAAAAGGTGTAATGAATGTAACATCGGTAGAAAAATCATTGGGCCCAATATTTAATGAAGCATTTTCTACGGTCAGAAAACGTGAGGCTGCGGAACCTGAATTAAGTAGGAACCTAAGTAAAAAACCTCGCTTATAGAAAACTGATTGCGAATGACCTGTACCAATATCAATTCCTATATACTTATCTTTCTCAATAAAATGTTCCAGAAGAGGGTATACAGATTTAGCAAGGGTTAGTAGATAGGACATTAGATTAGAGACATTTGACTCACACTGTTGCTTATATTTTATATATTTACGTAAGGTGTGAATATCTTAATCAAAGAATAATACGTTGGTCCTAGAGAAGACATTCATGGTAAACAGCTATCAAGTATCCTTTTAAGAGGAACTCAAAATGTGGTAGATAGACGGATATATAGATAGGCCTATCTGTAGATAGATAGGTTTATTCTATATACATTATATATATATATATATATATATATATATATATACGGACATTAATCATTTTATACATTACCATTAAATTATATATTTATTTAAGATGGTAAAATATTGGAATAATATATATATATATATAATATATAAATATATATAAGACAATTAACTCACACTGTTGCTTATATTTATATATATGTTTTTTTATACATATTTATATATGTATTTTATATATTTATATAAGGTGTGAATAAATAAATATACAATTTGATTAATTGGTCAAAAAAACAGGAAGAAAAGAGAAAAATAATAATTTATTAGAAATATGCAAACGTATATATATATATATATATATATATATATATATATATATATATATATATATGATTAGATATATATATATATATATATATATAGTATTAGGGATATTGGACTCACACTGTTGCTTATATTTATATATATGTTTTTATACATATTGACATGTATTTTATGTATTTATTTTATACTTATGACGGGCTAATCTCATAATAGTTCCCTGGAGACTTCACCTATGGTTGGATCGTTTCGGTGGATTCCCTCAGAATTTATTATTTGTGTTGTTCAGCCGAAACTTTCTTATACCTAATTCCGCAATCAAAGTGTTCATTTATGCAGACAATACACTTTTTCAACCCGCCAGAAGTCATTTTATTCAACTGAACACAAATACTTTATTTTTAATCAATTAGTTTTAGGAGTTTGTTCGTATAAATCTTATCCATTTAATGAAGCGAAATACAATTATTTATTATTTATATTCACATCTGCGGCTCGATAGCTGCTTCTATCATTGTGCTGATTGCTTCATCGTAATTCATATACTTCTGCAAATATTTTCTGTTGTATTCACTTAAGCCCTAGATAGGACAAGTGAAACGCTCTCGGCCTCAAAGGTGGCCATTGCTACACTCTCGAAGCTACATTAGATAGGCGCAATTCGCGTATGTGCACCTGTGTGTATATATGAATAGTGAGAATTCAGTTCTCTTTAATTTCATACGCATGCACATCTAAAGAATACGTCAGTGACTGGATGTTCATTGACCCTTCGCACGCGTCACACAATCGGTTTTATTTTTACTATGCGAAATTATGTAATCTAATGGTTGGATTCGAGGGGAAAAGTGGTGAAAATGCAACTGTAGTAAGATATTTGTGTTATCTGCTTCCTACTTTGATTGGACGTATGGTTTCATAAGCATGCATGAGGCTACAATTTGTGCATATGATTTAATACAATCCTGATTTACCAGAACGTTCAATTTTTTCTTTATGATTAGGAAGTTTACTGCCCAGGTAAAGAGACTGTCCTAAAATAGTTCTTATATTGTATTTCAATGATGTTGGTTTTACCTTTTGACTTAGACTGGTGTCCGGTAATACCATGACTCCAAGAGGCCCCTTCGCTCAGTGAGATTCTGTGCACTTCAACTTAGGATTAAATTTACCATTTATGTGAATTAATAAGAGTAAACAGTAATAATGAATAATTCTCGCAGTCTGTCTAATTTCAACTTCCCATGCTTTATGTCTGCTAATCTAAAGTTTCTTATTGGCAATGATTGTGAGATATAAGTTTTCATGCAATGCGAATGATTAGATCTAATATTTAAAAATATCTCTGAGTAAGAATCTTTTCTATATATGCCTTTATTTCATTTTGAATCATTTATAATTAATTTAGAAGCCAAAAATATTAATATATCAGGTGACACCCGTTTAACAGTAAATGGGATTTCACTCATTTGATTTGTTTACTTTAAGAAAATGTATCGCTAACTTATATCGTCACACAATTATAGAGACAATTTTGTCTTCAACGTTGTCTTATGTAACAAAGCTTTTCCTAATAATACATAAATTATTTGCTATTGGAACCAACAAAAGCTTTCACATTGAAACAACTCTAATTTGATTATAATATTATTTCCTAAATCTTAAATAAGTAGATGGAATATATACACTCGTCATCACCATAATGTACCTAATCGACATTTTACTTTTTAATATTAAAGGATGATCAAAAAGTAAGTGTCGAAATCCAAGGCTTCAGTTACCGGTAAACTTTTGTACATGGATAAAACATCCATGCTCGCCAGCTTATCACCTTCATCTAGTACATGTGTATCCACTGTTTCAACAAAATAGTAAGAACCGATTGATCACAATTTCCAATTTTGTTTTGTCTTTGATCGGGTTGACTTGTTCTTCGTTCAACTGGAAATGCAATTCTATCACATCTTTGTTTCCAGTTGAACGAATAAGAAGTCAACCCGATCAAAGACAAAACAAAATTGGAAATTGTGATCAATCGGATCTTTGTGTAACTGCCCGTGTACAGCTATTACCCGCGTACGCAAAACGCGGCATTGGAATAAATAAGGCTAACACACCACAAAAAAAATTTCAAAAAATCTGGATATCAGCACTAATTCGTAATGAGATACACAGTTTGAGTACTCCTACCATGCACCCTGAGTAAAAATTTATCTCTTTTTATGAACGTGTATTGATCATTAATCCACTCGCCCCCGTAAGTAGTGGGTCTTTTAGAATTTTATTGTATTAAACCATTTTAACTAAGATACTGTTGTTACTGAAATGTCTCAAAGTAGCATGCTATTTTAAAGCGTTTTATGCAGCAGAATTCAACGAGAGTGATATTATATGGTCACGTGCCTTTTCTGTTTTAAATTTAAGCCAAATATCGTCCATTTTACTTTGAATTATTGTACACAGGACCGTTATACATTTCTCCGTGGTTGAATGCGACACTGCGAATTCCTAGGAGGTTGTTGATGGCCAAACGGCCGTATTGGAGTCTTATGTGGCTTCGTTCATTTGTTTACCGAAAACGAAAATCTGCCGAATTGGCGTGGCTCCTACCAAGAAAGTTTGGTTGTCTTCAACTACCTACAAAGCTAAGACAGCCGAAAAAATAAAAATAACTTAATAACGAAATCGTTACTTGTGGCTAAGAAAAACCAGATATTCATAATTAAATCAAATATCTGACCAGTGGAAAGCTGCCGCCAATTTAGATTTCATGTTCGAAAATTTAAAGATGGCAGTCATATTGTTTATATTTCGCGAAAACGACTGGTGTAAGTATCGGAATCAACTGAAGATTCTTGTAATAACTTTTGATTCAATAATCTTTCTAGATGTAAAAATTAGTTTTGTAATATATTTTCAACTTGATGAGGTTGCTAAAAATAAGCAAACTTCCAACTTCCAATTAATAGAAGGGTGCACTCTGAATTTGTTGCTCGTTCTTAAAATCAATTTATAGAAAAATAAAAGAATTAATAAACCTTAATTTCATTATGCACTTATTTTTCTATATGGATCTTACGTGCGTAAATAGCATAAATTCAGACGCCAGTCATCATTATGTGAAAAACAACGGCATTGTGACCCGCTTGCGAATGTTCTATCGAAATAAAGTTATCTTTACGAACAACGCTATTAATTTATTTTCAGATTTTGCTTCACATTAACAGTTTCCAATATTGAGTTAATATCAATAACAACTTAGTGTTCTAATGTAAGCATTGCTTACACATAGAAGATTGAAAAGACATTGGTTTAGAAGGAAAGCATCTCTATACTATAGTTTAACCTTTCTAGACGCGAAAAGAACTGATTACTTGATCCGTTTAAAGTAAAGTTCTCTAAGTCGTATCATGAGTAAGCATCATTTAATGTATATAGGCATCATAATGTATCAATAATTGATTGCGCGGGTGCTGGTAACAATTCTTTAAATCAAGTTTGCGAGCTTGAAGTAAACACTAATCCCATTGTATTTAACCAGTCGTCGAACAACATAACAAAACTACCACCAGCCGCAACGCACTGACGTGTTTCGACCTTCCATGATCATCATCAGAATACGACGGCAAACTGACTATCAAAGATCAAACCGCATTGAATATATATGGAAATCAAATTTAGATATGCAGCTCTCAACACTAGTAGTCTCGCATACATTGAACTTGACTGGAAATGTCGGCTGCACAATTTCTATGCAGTCACGAACATTAACGGTTTGCAGCTTTCGCCACATATACATATATATAGGTAACACAATTTAACAATAATTGATTTCGCGGTTGGTGGTAACAATTTTTTAATGTATGTGAGACTACTAGAGGTGAGAGCTGCATATCTAAATTTGATTTACATATATATTCAATGCGGTTTGATCCTCGATAGTCAGTTTGCCCCCGTACTCTGATGATGATCATGGAAGGTCGAAACGCGTCAGTGCGTTGTGGCTGGCGGTAGTTTTGTAGAGTTCGACAACTGGTTAAATACAATGGGATTGGTGTTTACTTCAAGCTCGCAAACTTGATTTAAAGATTCATTTAATGTATTTTAGCGCATTTTATTGGAAATACATTTTAGTCCATTTAGAATAGAATGTGATTATAGTGTATATCATCATTAATCAAAAATGAAAATCACATAAAATAGTCATATAACTCACGTTTCGTAGCCAGTGTTTGTTCTATCAAACCGCTTGCCCAATGTTTAAAAGAAAACAATTTGCTCCAGTCTAAGGATGGAACTGTATCCGAAAAGATTTCAAAGTAAAATTACGAGAGAACAAAAGCGCAATTCGCGAAAATATGAAACCACAAATAAAATAGGAAATTTGGTTTGGCAAGGCTCAAAATCAGGCCGAGAAGCAACAAACAGATTGAGTTTTATAACGAAATTAATATAAAGAGCACATAATTTGCTTGATTAGATCGCAATTATTAATAACCAAAAAGATCATATTTCCAAAGATAGCCCAAAATAATAACTCCGATATCTTAAAGGCAACTTTCAACAATTAAAATGATCAAACACACAGTCTATTTAATCGAAGTGTAAAATTTTCTTGCAAGCTTGTAAGCAATAATGATATATATTTCGTTTCGAATTATTACCTCGGGTTAACAATTTGCGCTTTAATAAGTTAAAACTGATGCCTAAAGATGAATTTGTTAAATACGAGGACTACGTGAAACTGATCTTTACATTAAAAGATATTAATTTCCATAAGTAATATCGCTGAATTTCCAATAATAAGAGATGTTGGGTTCCGGCATATGTTTAAATACAAGTCACACTTCCGTAAAACTGATTTCTGTCAATTATTTATTACGTATCGTGTACCTAGTATCAAATTCGTTCGGATGGGACCAGTAGGATATACGAAAATCAGAATGAACAAAGAATATAATCTCAGGTCCACATGTGTTTCGTGCTTACTGGCGACTGATCAGTAGGAAAAGTTATTATTTCTTATACCAACTACTTATTTGGTTATGAAATGTGGGACAGGTAGACCTAACTCTTATCGGTCAAATGGCCTCTTCTGCATTAACAGGACTGCAGACATAGCAGGGAAGTTTACACGCTCTCCAGTCGTCTAAAAGTTTTCTCCATTCACTTAAGTAGTGTGTTACCTGCTGTACATATTTTCTTTAAGAATGTTCGAATGTGGTTATTTTCTAAATAAGAGCCAATCATCGTTGGTTTCTTCCGTTTTGTCCGGCTGTATTTCCAATAAAATCTCCGTAGGAAATCCCTACTTATTAATATGAGTAACCTTATTTTTAACTACTTCCTTTCATTTGTATCTTACAGTTACTCGATGTTTACAACCACAAACTTCGTGGACTCAAAATAGCATTGCTTTTAAATTAAGTTTTCATTCGATACAGACGAATAGAATAAAGATAGAGAAGAATACCTTAAAAGGTTTTCTTTCTCATTGCATCTACTTGTCACCTATAGCCTGTTCTTGTTTATTTAACATTTTAGAACGATAATTTAACACATATACCCTTTATTCATGCATATTTTATTTCACTGAGACAGGATTGTCTAAAAAGTTTGGATAGGAAATAGTGGCACTGCACTACAGAAATATTTATGAGTGGTTTATCTTGATTTCTGTGTGTTAATGACTATCGCACACTTCATAAATAAAATTTGAAATTCTGATCACAATTAATAAGTACAAAATAAGGACGAAACCGCTGCTGAAAATGGGAATACAATAAAAGTTTTTGTATCTAAATACGCTTTGTTCGAACTAATCACCAACTCTTGTTTAATTTAGCCTCTAAAAAAGTTATCACATATACCTCTTTCCTATAATAAAAGTAATGTTTTGAAATGAGTCGTTATCTAGGAGAGTGGCTTCTAAATAATTCAGAAGTTATGCACAAATGGGACAGAAAGCAGTCATCTCATTAGAAGACCGTTAATTTGGTTTAAGAATTCACCTCGGACCTTGAAGTAGAGGACTTACAGAAAATACCCTTTCCATAACTTAAGTTATAGTCATTCTACAACCATCGAGTATTTTAGAGTATTCATCTAAAAATCTATTGTCTATACATAGCCAGAGTAACTGGCATATTTAAAAATCTAACTATTGCGCGTGTGGTGATAGCAATTATTTAATTAAAATTTGCGCGTCTGATGTAAGCACCAATCCTATTATATGAACATTTGTCGATACAACCAAAGCATTGTATGATGTGGACAAGGCAATTCATCCAGTAGACCGGTTTCATCCTTACTGGAAACTCGTCAAGTACTGCCCAGAATTTAACCGTACACAGGGCTCGAACCTAGACACGTCTGCTTCAGATACTGTGACTCAATACACCACGCTACCCTGCTGCACGCTAAATAAAATTTTCTGTTATATACCAATTAGTATTTCTTGGTTAGCCTTTCCTTCAGGTGGAGTCTTCAAGGCATCTCGTTAGATATATTTATATGCATAACTACAGCATAAAAGCCGTGCGTTTTACCTCTTTCAGATGCATTACACCTACTAACCTTGTGAATGAATTACTATTTATTCATTAAAAGATAAGAATTTTCTAACTCTATGACAAAAAAAACTTCAAAACATTAAAATCTGGTGAATATTTGACAAATCACTATAACACATAGAGGAATCACTAGATTATGGGGATTTACTGGACCATAACATCTTTGTGGGACCTCTTCCCGTCCTACGGATATTAATACGCTCCGAGTACAAATACTCCCACCGATAATTGTATTAATATGCCATTAGAAGTCTCCTGTTAGCCTCTTGGTCGCATTACGTTTTGATTCCTTACAATCATAATTATCATGCACTTGCTTGAGCATTTATTCATTAATATCTGATTGCAAGAACAGATTTGCCGCACCGCCATCATTAGACTCAACGCAGACAAAATTGGGAAATTCCAATTCGTTTCTTTGTTTCCTTACATGGAAATATAGTTCGTTTTTCCACGTTGTTTGTTACAATGTCGCTATATATATATATATATATATATATATATATATATATATATATATATATATATATATATATATATATATATATATATATATATATATATATATATATATATATATATATATATATATATCCTTTGTTATGTCCAATGCCTTCGCATATTAAGCAGTATATTTCTTATTAGGAAAAAGAAAATTAAAAAAGTGGATAATTGCAATTTATTTCGAGACTACTAAACTTCATTTTATAATCTTTCATTTATATATACATCCTGGGTTTTCATTTGATTATGCAGATGGCAACTAGTCCGACACAGTTTTACTTTTATTTCTCGTTTGGGCTGATTAATAAGTGTATATGCGTATGTTTCTGTGTGTGTCTGTTTGCATGTAAAGGTCTTTCTCGTTGTATTGCAAAATGATGTCTTAGATCTGGCTATTCTTGAATTGATTGATTACGAGTTAACCAACTTTTCGCACTGTTAGCTGTTACGTGTACGAATGTTACTTTCCTGAGTGTTGTCTTTCGTTTCGCCTTGTTCACCGATTTTGTTCTGTCCCCCTGGTAACAGCGCAAGGTGTTCGGATTGCAGTATTGAATGCTTATATTTTTTTGAAATTTGTCGCCATAAGTGAATTTTTTTTTAAATTATTCAGTTTGTTGCCAATTCGATCGAATATTTTTTGAGTCTGGTCGAGGTGTTTTGCCTTGCTTGGATGCTAGTAAATTGTTATTGGGTTTCGTGATTCGTGGCCAATCGATTGGATTATCATGATGATAAAACTTTTTAATTTTTAGGCCAGGTGCTTATTGTTTTATATAAATAGATTTATATACATAATAATTGTTCTGATTTTTATTTTTGTAGAATTGAGAAATTGGCCAAATATACTGGGTGCCCTGTTTTCAGTATATGACCGGACATAGCTGATTTTCATGACGTTACCAAGTCTTTTTAAATCAATTTCTGCAGCAAATCTTACGGGATTATGTTGATCAATTACTTCTTCGTACGTCCCATATATTTGCCACCGCACATAAATGATAATTTGTAGATTAGAATGATTCGGCATCCAACCTCATGATTCTCTGTGTGCTAAATCTGATATTACATTGTAATAAACAACTACCCTGAACGGTTCATTGATGTCAACATCAAACCACGTCAGATTCGCACTAGAGAGGATACCGTCAAGCAGGTTTCCCTAAACGAGGAGGCACACCGGCCTCAATAATTGAATGGCGGTTAAAAAGAATAACGGAGTATTTTCCCAGTGTAAAAGTTAATATCACAGTTAGAATCATGAGGTTGGATGCCAAAGATCAATGGTTAGTTCACTCCAAATCATTCATAGTCTACAAATTGTCATGTATATGCGGTGGTATACGAAAAGGCAATTGATTAACAGAATTCAGCAACATTTTCCGAAGAAATTGATTAAAAAAGGCTTGGCACCGTCAGGAATATCACCTATGTCCGATCATATATTAGAAACTAGGCAACCAGTAAATTTGGCCAATTTCTCAATTCTACTAAAAGAAAAATCAGAACAATCATATATATATATATATATATATATATATATATATATATATATATATATATATGAAGCTATATATAAAACAACAATCTAATCGACTGGCCACGAATCACAAAACCCAACAACAATTTACTAGTATCCAGGTAAGGCAAAACACCCCTCCCCGACCAGACTCAAAAAATATTCAATCGAATTATTATAATCAAGGTTGCGATCTTGATATAAGCACCTGACCCATTAATTACTTACATATGTCAGTACAAAATAAGAATTGTATGGTGTAGAAAAGGCAATTCATCCATTAGACCGACTTCGTCCTTATTGGGAACTCATCATGTACTGGCCAGAAATTTTGCCGCGGACAGGGCTCGAATTGGCAACAAAATGACGAAGAAAAAACAGCTGCAAATACGGCGACAGAAATTTCAAAAAAATATGAGCATTCAACACTGCACACCTTGCGCTGTTACCAAGTTGATAGAAAAAATTGAGAAACAAGGCGAAACGAAAAACTACACTCACGAAAATACCATTCGCACACGTATCAGCCAACAATGCGAAAGGTTGGTAAGCTCTCAATCAATAAATACAAAAATAGCCAGATCTAAGATATCACGCCATCAGACACACACACAAACACATACGCATATACACTTAATCAGCCCTAACAAGAAATAGAGGCCAAACCGTGTCGGATTAGTTGCCACCCACATTATCAAAAGAAAGCTAAAATTGCATATAAATAAAAGATTGTAATTTGAAGTTCAGTAGTCTCAAATTAAATGACCATTATCCACTTTGTTATTAATGTGTATTCTTCCTAATATATATATATATATATATATATATATATATATATATATATATATATATATATATATATACCGTGAACCCTCATTTATCGCGGTAGATAGGTTCCAAGACCGGCAGCGATAGCTGAAAATCCACGAAGTAGGGATACCATATTTATAGTACTTATTTAACAAGTATTCGTACATTTAACTCTCCCTTTACGTACTTTTAACAAACCACCCTTTCACAAAATACGTATGTACAATACCTTAATCTAAAACGGGTACAAATATTTAAATGTTAGAATATTTAAGTAAAAAACTTGGGAGCTGATTCGTCATCAGTAACCATTGGAGCCAATCACAGACCTTCTAACATCGCACTTCGTCACCGAGCTGCTACGCTGTGTTTTGCCAACAACAGGGTAGTAAGTACGCGGGAACATAACTGTTTTTCTGCCATGTTAATTACAAATTCAAATACATGTGTTATACTATTTTATGCTTGCTTTGTTGTTCGTAGACTAGAAAATACCATTTTTTATTAATGTTTTAATGGAATTAAAAAATATTGTGGGTCTTAATAGTTTCGGTATTATTATTAATTTAGATCAGAGTTGAGATCTTGATACTAACATCAGTCCCATTATATACATGCATTTGTCAGTATGTGCTAGGAATTGTTTAACCAAGAAAAGGCATTTCATCAAGTAGAGAGAATTCGTCCTTATTGGGAACTCTGCACGTGATGTCCAGAATTTTGCCGTAGAAAAGTCTCGTTCGGAGCTACTATCAGTCGCAAGTTTTTACCTTTCATGGTCATCAGATCACGACGGCAAATTGATTGACGAGTACCAAACCGCAATGTGTGTTCAAGGAATGTTTAAATAAAATATTATTCGTTTTTATATCAAACCAACAAATTTCATTTTCATAATAGTAAATCACCATATGTGTCATCAATGATTTCTTCAATTAATAAAATGGGATTAGTGTGAATATAAAATCCGCAAACTTGATTAAAATCACCGTTAACGCCATCAACGCAATCCCTTATTTTTTTATTCGATAACGTATAATTGTAGCAAAAGCTACAAAAACAGTCACGCTTCACTGCACAGAATATTTGCAACCAACAATGTACAATATTGTCTATACCAAAATCAACTAAGCCCATTTCTGATTTTCCATAACTTACATATTCATTTAAGTTTGATTCTCGTCAGTTAATATCTCATTGTGTTCAGATGACAACCATGGAAGGTCGAACGCGTTAGTACTTGTGGCCGAAAGTGGTTCTGCTGTTGCGCAACTAATTAATGAAGTTTGTAATGTTGATTCAAATAATGAAGATAATTATTGTCTAATGCGAAAAGCGAATCTCGAAAATTCACTGTGCCAGTTTATGCGGAAGTTGTGACAAACACGCATGCAATATCTCAATAATAATAATTAAATTAAAAGGAAAAAATAGTTTAGCACCGACAGTTTTAGAACATTTCTTTAAATCAAGTTAGCGAGCTTGAAGTAAACACCAATCCCATTGTATTTAACCAGTCGTCGAACAACATAACAAAACTACCGCCAGCCGCAACGCACTGACGCGTTTCGACCTTCCTTGATCATCATCAGAGTACGACGGCAAACTGACTATCGAGGATAAAACCGCATTGAATATATATGGAAATCAAATGGAGATATGCGGCTCTCACCTCTAGCAGTCTCGCATACATTGAACTTGACCGGAAATGTCGGCTGCACAATTTCTATGTAGTCACGAACATACAATACAATTTAAACAATAATTGATTGCGCGGGTGGTGGTAACAATTCTTTAAATCAAGTTTGCGAGCTTGAAGTAAACACCAATCCCTCTGTATTTAACCAATCGTCGAACAACATAGCAAAACTACGGCCAGCTGCAACGCCGTGACTCGTTTCGACCTTCCGTGATCATCTTCAGAATACGACGGCAAACTGAATATCGAAGATCAAACCGCATTGAATATATATGGAATTCAAATTTAGATATGCGGCTCTCACCTCTAGTAGTCTCGCATACATTAAAAAATTGTTTCCACCAACCGCGCAATCAATTATTGTTAAATTGTGTTGCCTATATATGTATATGTGGCGAAATCTGCAAACCGTTAATGTTCGTGACTGCATAGAAATTGTGCAGCCAACATTTCCAATCAAGTTCAATGTATGCGAGACTGCTAGAAGTGAGCGCCGCATATCCAAATATGATTTTCATATATATTCAATGCGGCTTGATCTTCGATAGTCAGTTTGCCGTTGAACTCTGATGATGATCATGGAAGGTCGAAACGCGTCAGTGCATTGCGGCTGGCGGTAGTTTTGTTATGTTGTTCGACGACTGGTTAAATACAATGGGATTGGTGTTTACTTCAAGCTCGCAAACTTGATTTAAAGAATTGTTACCACCACCCGCGCAATCAATTATTGTTTAATTGTATTGCCTATATATGTATATGTGGCGAAAGCTACAAACAGTTAATGTTCGTGACTGCATAGAAATTGTGCAGCCGACATTTCCAGTCAAGTTCAATGTATGCGAGACTGCTAGAGGTGAGAGCCGCATATCTAAATTTGATTTCCATATATATTCAATGCGGTTTGATCCTCGATAGTCAGTTTGCCGTCGTACTCTGATGATGATCATGGAAGGTCGAAACGCGTCAGTGCGTTGCGGCTGGCGGTAGTTTTGTTAAGTTGTTCGACGACTGGTTAAATACAATGGGATTGGTGTTTACTTCAAGCTCGCAAACTTGATTTAAAGAATTGTTACCACCACCCGCGCAATCCATTATAGTTTAATTGGATGTCTATATATATATATATATATATATATATATATATATATATATATATATGTATGCGTGTGTGTGTGTGTGTGTGTGTGTGGTTAAAGCTACACACAGTTAATGTTCGTGACTGCAGAGAAATAATGAAGCCGACATTTCCAGTGCAGTTCAATGTATGCGAGATAGCTAGAGGTGAGAGCCGCATATCTAAATTTGATTTCCATATATATTCAATGCGGTTTGATACTCGATAGTCAGTTTGCCGTCGTACTCTGATGATGATCATGAAAGGTCGAAACGCGTCAGTGCGTTGCGGCTGGCGGTAGTTTTGTTAAGTTGTTCGATGACTGGTTAAATACAATAGGATTGGTGTTTACTTCAAGCTCGCAAACTTGATTTAAAGAATTGTTACCACCACCCGATCAATCAATTATAGTTTAATTCGTTTTAGAACATTTCTAGGTCCCCAGCAATCCAATCGATATATATAATAAAAAGTAAACGGAAATGATATTATTAATACACATACTAGCGCTATAAGAAAATTCGTGTAGCAGAAAATAGCACATATCAGATCAGCTGTGCCCGCATAAGAAATAGATCAAAAGTAGCCAGAATTATCAATGCCGAGGGTTGAAGCCAGGATTATATGGTTAAGAGCCGCGCTAGCAGCACACTGCCTGCCGTTTTCGTTTTTAAACCACCTTAGGTATTTTCAAGTTTTTCCTGCTAATCGAAACTATGGCTACGACAGAACATTTTAAACTAAGTACGAAGCTGGTTTAGAAGATGGATAGCAATGCCTCATCTAGACCGATAATATATAAAACATCCTGCTGTTTTACTTTAATTTAGACATTAAATCTACTGGTGGTATGATGCCCGACGTATAATGATAGTTAGCCTGCAACCTCAGGTCAAAATCAATACCAACGAGGCGTTACCTATATATGTACATGTAGAAAGGTTTGGATCAAAGAACTTTATCATGGGAAAATCGCCATCTTAATAGACAACACTTACCTCACCTTATCAATCCCCAAAATCGTAAGGGCTGTATGAGATAAGCATCCATATGACAAATAGACATAACTTTGTGGTGTGATTATTATGGATACAAAGAGGAAGACTATTAAATTAAAAGTGGATAATTGCTTCATTCCAGCAAAATGTCAAATCGTAGGTAATGCAAAAATAAAAAATAAATGCTTCTATATTATTAGACGTTAACCTACTCGTTTAATTTCGTTTGCCTCACGAATAAAAGCTAAGCCAAGATATTCAAGGTGGTTTATTTTAAATAAATGTAAAACAAATGCCTTCAAACATTTGGCTTGAAGTTCAATAGCAACAAGATTGTCTGAAAAAACGAACTAACTGGCAGATAACTATTGCATGCAGTATTTTACTTCCTAGTTTTATCGTTATATACTATTTACTGTTATCCGAAATTGAATTTAAAAATACATGCACTGCTCGTTGCTGTAAAAATAATACAAATAAAATTAAAACAATCAAAAATGTGTGAACTTGCATCGCTGATCAGCTAAAAAAGTTAAACATGATGTTAAATAACAGCTTCAACAAGACAAAATTAGTCCAGCACGAAGGACCTTCAAAAAATGGCACAAACCAAATCAAACCCATACATTTACCGTTGTGACGCACAGACAATTCACGCTTGCAAAAAATTACTGTTCCAAGCCATCTAGAAACAGGCCTAAGTGCATAATTTCATTGTGTTGATCAGGCTGTTGAAGAACATAATTCCAATACTCTCGACTGCGTTTGCAACAACCAATAATCAGTTACTATTCCTCCTAACGAGAAGGCTAAACCAATCGCCAGTTATCGCATTTCACAGTCTAGAAGCTTTTCTTAGTTAACATACAATTATTCCACACAGCAATGTTGAATAGGAACGAAAATTCGCTATTCCTAACGACAGCTTTGAGAACACGGTTTAAACCTTCTCAACGGAAAACTAAGAACTGCGGCATTTTGTCTAATGCTGTCTAAAACAATCGGTGTGGAGCAGAAGAATCAACCAAGAGCCTAGCAAAAAGTAAGAAAGCAGCAGACAACAACATATTCATCTAATATGAACATGTTGCAATAAGCCAAATTATGGATTATTCAATTATTACTGTAAAATCAACTATTCAGTTTTAATTAGGCACTTTTATTTGAAACAAGCCTATTGTCTTTTCTCAAGATACAAACACGTATGTATTATATATATATATATATATATATATATATATATATATATATATAGAGCGTGCGTGTGTTGGGCAACTAATTCACATCAGTTCAAAACAAAGAGCGAATGTTGATGCGCAATAATTTTTCACGCTTTGTAGAGCTGTTAAACAAATTTAGAATTTATTTATTTCGCATAAAACAATTAGCAACATGTTATTTCATATAGGACCAGGAGGATAGGTCTTAATCAGCATGAACTGAGGAAAAAATCCAATGGACGTATGCCTTTCGTACTACTCGTGACTGGCACCGTCCACTTATACTACATTACTCGATCAGCTATACGGCGGGTTTTGGCCGCAATGTCGACTTCTTCCAGTGAATGGTTAACAACCATGTGAAGTGTATGGAGCAGAAGAATCAACCAAGAGCCTAGCAAAAAGTAAGAAAGCAACAGACAACAACATATTCATCTAATATGAACATGTTGCAATAAGCCAAATTATGGATTATTCAATTATTACTGTAAAATCAATTATTCAGTTTTAAATAAGCACTTTTAGTTGAAACAAGCCTATTCTCTTTTCTGAAGATACAAACACGTATGTATTATATATATATATATATATATATATATATATATATATATATGCGATAAAATCTGAGTTTATAATTTTGGTTTCATTCTCACAAGAAGGTATCCGTTATAGTCTGAGCAACGAGCCACACAAAAAAACTCAAAGTCGGTTCAAATTTTACCAGTAAAAATGATGCAAATAAAATAAAAACAAATTAAAATGCGTCGTATCTATCACTTAATACATTACAACAATAATCATGAAATGCAAGAAGAAGCATAAATAAAACATATAAAAGCTTTTTCTGTTTAATTTTAAACCGAAAAGTCGTAAAAGAGTTTCAGAGCCACATTCATGCTCATTCATAAACAGGATAAATGAATAATAACAAAAATATTTACATTTAAAAATGACTTGATCAAATATACGACCAGATTGCACTAGAGATAGTTTGCCACCAAGAAAAGCATATAAAAAGGAGAGTGAAAGAATTCCCTTGCCACAACATTAGTAGAGGTTCTCAGTTAAAACAATGCTCCGACAATACAATACAATGAAAACACCTCAAAGGTAAAAAAGAATGCGAACGCAATAACTTTCATGTGCCATGATGAGCATTTTTTACTGATGCGAATACCACAATCACTACGTGATTATTTTCATAATTTCTCCTACAAGATAGACGGTATATTAAATAACCGTGTTCCAAGACAATGCTTATTAATGATACCAGATTAATACGCATCAAATTCTCGTCAGAAAATTGCGCCTATCAAATTAAAAGTGACAAACTTCATCTATCCTATTAAGTAGCTAATTCAATGAAGTATTTTTGGTGTATTTATTATATAATTTTATTTTATAGGATTATAGTATTCAAGCATCATGTGCAACTGACTGGAAAATTTTATGCAAATCAACAAGACTAAATTTAATCTCAGCTTTGTCTGGAAACCATTTACCACTTTTCAGATTCCGTCATGTCAAGCTTAGCATAATTACTTGAGAAAAATAGAAAACCTCTAAGGAGTTTAGTTGAATGGTGCCTTTAAAACAGGTAAATCTTGAATAATACGCTCAGATTCTACATCAAAATAATTCCATTTCACGAGAAATTATCCAAATCTTGGTATTTCATGACAAAACTACACTCGTTCACACTAAGTCGCGACAATAATATTCAGTAAATCTGCTGATGTGAAGAAAATGATGAAGTTTATCTTGAAGAAACGGAAAATTTCGAATCGGAGCACCCAAGTCCGACAATAAAAGTTAAGATCACCAGACATTGTATGACTGAAATTTACTTATCAGAAATACACAAACACAGACATATAGTACCTATTAACCGAATTGACAAATAAATTCTTTTTAGTGACGGAGTATAAACCTAAGCCTAATAAAAAGCCGCATCATTTACAACACAATTTAAAAGGGAATTGATTGAACAAAATGTGAAAGTTAGGACTTAAAATTTTTGATAAATGAAAATATAGGTGGCTGGCGTACAAAGTATTATTTGTCATAGAAGAAAAAGCTCATATAATAAAGCGTCTGTGAAAAAATGGTTAAATGAAAAAAAGAAATATAAAATTAAAAAACAAAAACTGGTAATCAAGAACCCCCCTCCCTCCCATCTGCCGGGGTACGAATAAATATTTAACGAAAGACGGTTCGTATAAAGGTGAAATGCTTCACTGTCTATCAATAATATCACTCCAAAAAGTTATGAACAGCTTCAGACAATTGAGACATTGATTCGAACATGAACATTTCCTGCCAGAATGTTCATTGATACTTAACCCGTCCATCAAATTATGGTGGTTATAGCAAATGAAGCATTTTGCCAGCAATAAGATTAAAAAATTTCAACACCACAAAAATGACACATACGATTTCCAGTATTGTTACGCAATCTTCATTTCATATATAGCGTGCGTGTGTTTGGCAACTAATTCACATCAGTTCAAAACAAAGAGCGAATGTTGATGCGCAATAATTTTTCACGCTGTGTAGAGCTGTTAAACAAATTTAGAATTCATGTATTTCGCATAAAACAATTAGTAACATGTTATTTCATATAGGACCAGGAGGATAGGCCTTAATCAGCATGAACTGAGGACAAAATCCAATTGACGTATGCCTTTCGTACTACTCGTGACTGGCACCGTCCACTTATACTACATTACTCGATCAGCTATACGGCGGGTTTTGGCCGCAATGTCGACTTCTTCCAGTGAATGGTTAACAACCATGTGAAGTGTATGGTAAAGAGATTACAGGCATTAGCCTGTCCTCCTGAAATTATATGATCTAGTTACTGCAAACACCAAGTTGTTTACAAATGTAGATATAATAGGTCTTCACATCCACGAATAAACAGCTCAGTTATCACATAACTTAGTTGAAAACAACCCCGGTTAGAGATCAAGTTACCGATGGCAAAGAAAACCCATTCTAATTAGGCGAAAAACAGAACACCTCTGCCATCTTCGTGGTATTTAGCGTCAAAATTAAGACATGTTTTCAATGGATACGTTTGTGTCAGTTAACGCTATAAATATATATATTGGAAAGTTGTAAATTGTCATGAAGATTATAACAGTGAAAGACTTAATGAGTACGTAAATAAAGCGAATGAATTACTTTCAATAACAATAACAACGACAAAGCTGAAACCAATAACTTGCAAAGCATAACAATCATATCTTTCTACCAGGGTCTGGGCGATACATATTAAAAATTAGCGTTTCGTTAAATTAGATCAAGTAAATACCAGAAGACGGCAATTAAGTAGTGCGCACTTAAGTAAATCATATACCATAGTCAAACAAGAGTATGGCGGAAATTTGAAACTATAATACTGATGTGTTTTTAGCTAAGTCAATTCCTAAATGTTCAACTGCAGTGGTAAGGCATTACATTTGTAAAAAGATAGCGGGTGTTGTATATCGATATTAAAGGAAAAAAATCGAAATGAATAATGCTTAATTATTAGATCGATAGCATTCAGAGCGAAGAATAAACTAGAAAACATCACTTAACAAACATGTAAGCTGAAAAGTCTTTGTTGTCAAAACGATACTTTAGTTATAGAACCAATGTGTCAATGCACGATCAAATAGAATAATTATTCAAATAAAGTCGCGAAGCAAGGTGTAGGCACAGGTCAAAAAACGTTAGGAGTCATGGAGTAAATAACAAGTATCGCTTGCATAATGTAGGCGTTGATGCTATCAAGCGAGAAAAATAGGGATGAGTGGCGCAACGCAGCTTGAAATTGCGGTTTTAGCCACAAGTCAGAATTCTGCTGGGCTCATTTAATGACCAAAGAACAGTGAAGCCAGTCAGTGCGTAAAAACGGTCATCATTTTAGTACATGTTAAAAAATCTATAGTATTTGTAGTGATTGTAAGCCATTGAAGTCGGTTTAAATTATAAACAAAGTCAGACAAGAAATTCACTGACAAATTTAGGGAAGACAACAAAGTAATGTCTGCTCGAGTAAGTAGTGATTAAAAAATAAAAGACATTAGTTTTCCGCAAAAATGTACATATATAGTTAAAAAAAAGTGGCGGAAAACAATAACAGTACAACAATACAGCCTCTTTTGATCGACAAATTCTTTTCTCGGTTAAATTCTTGATTAAAAACCGAAACTATAGACATAAATGTATAATTATTATCGATAATGAAACGGAAAAAGTTTTAATGTAAAATCTTTCGATAATAATCAATGCAGAAGATAAATTCTATACCGCCATATATATATATATATATATATATATATATTGTGTGTGTGTGCTAAATGGGGCACGTACATTAAAAGCAACTTGAAAGCTTAATTTTAATGCCGCAAAATAAAAGAAAAACCAATTTAAGTAGAAATTTGTACGCGATTAAATGACTAGAAAAGGAAAACAATTATTAAGGCTGATAGAAGAGCCACTTTGACAGACATGCACCTTTCAGTTGATAAGGAAAATGAAATCATAAGGATATCCTTGTCAAGAGAACTTTTAGAGGGCGACGAAGTGAACAACGCAGGTACAAAATCCAAATATCCTAGTCTTTGGCCTGGAAAATCTTATTATTGGCGTATAAAAATGGAAAAAAAATATTGCACTCCTACAAATTTTCCTTCATAAATAAAATTTCAAGTTAAGCTTGAAATGACTAATTTTTCCAATGTAAAGTATGTAGTTAGATAATTTGTTTTATATATATATATTCATAGTACCCTTTCCATGTGCAAAAAGAAAAATAAATTTTATCAGATACAAGAACCGTTTCTTTCTTATATTCTTCTCAAGTATCTACAAATGAACACAATTAATTGCGCGAATCACCTTTAGTTCGAGCTCAATGCGGGATCTGGATGTGATGCACACAATTGATTGTTTGTTCTCTTACTTCACATTCTCACCATGTCTACATCTTTTATCTGATAAAATTCTCTTTTCTTTTTTTCACTAAGTGGAATTACTTAGGTTCGTATTCCAAACAATATATATATATATATATATATATATATATATATATATATATATATTGGAATAAGATTTATAAAAGCATCAATTTTAATTTTGAATAAAAACTTTCAATTGTAGTATTTCACGTGCATTTACGTGTCTATACATCATTAAACACAAGTAAACATACAAAAATTCATAAATGATACCTCTGAAATAGAAGGCTCCGAGTAAGCGTTCACAATTACAACTAAAAACTTTCTGCAGCTCTAAAGATCAGCAAGTGCAGTTAAGAAGTATTTATGAGCATAACTGATTAACATTTTTTAATACAATGTGAAGTCAATGCAAAATTCCTTATACACTGAATTAACCGGCCAGAACAAATTGAAAAGAAATATGCATAACATATTATAACTTCCATTGTAGACAACCTATGTTCAGAATATAGTTAGCAAGTCTTGCTGTCGAAAATGGATAAGTTAAAATTTCTCTACAGCAGCAACACCAAAACATGATAAAATAAACTTCAAATCGTGCACTTACGAGCCGCGACCACCAGAATAGCGATTCAAAAATCTAAAAATGCCAATGACATTTATAACAAAGTAAGCCCTTTAGGAGATGGGAGAAATCAGGACAAATCTTTAATCTGCTGAAGGAATAATTAAAGTAGGAAAGGTCGATCGTATACAAACAACTGAAAGCTGTATTTCTTGCACAGCGGGCTTCAAAAGTGCCTGAGGCCAGTTGGAAAAATGAACCCCATTCGATGGCCGGAAACCGCAGCGAGGGAGCTGCTGTTTATATGACGGCGAGAATATATTCTTCATTACCCAGAAGGATAGCGTCGCCAGTCACCTTCCTTCCTTCCCCTACAGTTTGTGCATTTTAGTTCAGACAATTATGACAGTCAACGGCGAAACATTCACAACATCGTAATAAGTTTGAGATTGGCGTATCGCTTTATTACATGTAGATTTGATAACGTTATGTATGAAAACTGAAAGGCAAGAACTTACGATGGTTTCAGATGAAAACACAGCTCAACAACGACAATATGTAAATTGAGGCTATAAGCCAGAGTCATTGGAAATGTTGGCGCTACTGAAAATGCCAGAATAAAATTCTTATCTTGAATAAATAATATCACGAAATCAGCAGAATGCATGGAGAGTGCGAGGTAAAGAGCATTTTGAAATCTGTACATAAAATAGTTAATTGCATAAATTTTAGAATCAAAAGATTTCTTACAGTATATTTTCAGAATATATAATACGTAAACGATGAAAGCAGCATAATATAAAAACGGTAACAATTTTTTTAATTCGTCTGAAAACATGCACCAATTATTCTGATTGCTTGCGTAGTCTTTTTCAAATGACTGCTATACAGATACCATAGGAGCATCTATTAAGTTCGCATTCCTCTTTCTCTCACACACGCTTTTTCTCTCCCTGTCTCTCTGTCTCTCTCTCTCTCTCGATCCATATAAATAGAATTTATCTCTGATTAAAAGTTTTCGTAAGCAAACTTTGCCAAATTATATTCTATAATTTGTTGCGGCATAAACGAAATATTAAAAAATTAATATTGTCTCACAATTACAGGTACTGTTTACTTGCACAAAAATTATTAAGACCAAAACAACAATTTACGAGAAAGACGTGAGCAAATGTTTTATTACACCTTGCCCAATACCTTCATTTCTGCCTTTTAAACACTCCAGATTGAAATGTAAGAAAGAAATACACAAATGTGTCGTAAATTCACATATAAAGCCTTGATAACATTTAAATGATAAATGGCATAACATCGAGAATACACTCGGTTTATTCAGAAATTGAATTACAATACGTCAAGGAATTTTGGCAAGCTTAGCGAAAACTTTTCTATACAGCAGAAAAATGAAGATTCAGCAAAGCTAAAATTCAATTTCAGATCATCTAACCATGACAAAAAAATATAACATTTGGTAGCATAAAATACTTCAAAAGTGCTTTTAAATAATGCCAAAAGAAATACGAAAAGGATACCACTCAAACTTGTGCAGCCGCAAAATTTGGCGCAACATCCAAATAATCAGTACAATTCAACACGTTTAAGCAATAATTGAAAGTGGACTTTACACTATTCTAGACGTTTGGCCAGAACGGGGAGAAAGACGAAAGGATGAAGGTATTTTACCGGTAGAGAGAAATTGAACACTGTCGCATTAATGCATAAAGCCACTGTCAGTATCAGTCGTTGTTCCAGTGGTTGCACTACCCGGCTGTGCCCGATGACCAACGCCACGGTAATCAGCGCTTGTAAACGATGTTGTAATAAGACTTGGCAGTCGCGTCGTTGCAGACTGTAGGTAAGTAAATGTGAATAAGAAAACAACAATCATATAATTAAATAGTTTCGAAACCGGTTTACTGACCATATCAAAATCGATTTTGTAGTTTGAATTCCGTAATAAATATTGTATGGAAGTATAAATTTATTATAAAACAAGCATTTAAAGCACGGCTAAAGGAGGCCACTATCTTTTCGCCAGTACGCAATCAGACTTTCATATCAGGCACTTTACATAGTCAATACAATTTAATAATAGTTGATTGCGCGGGTGGTGGTAACAATGCTTTAAATCAAGTTTGCGAGCTTGAAGTAAGCCTGTATTGTATTTAGTAAGTCTTCCAGACAACATAACAAAACTTGCGTGGCGGTAGTTTTGTTATATTCGAAAGACTATTCGCCACTTCAAGCTCTAACTGTTTAAAACACTACATAGTCGTTTGTTGGAAAGCGACAATGATAAAGTTGAATTAAACATATAACATATGCAAAAACAGGACGCGAGATACATACATGACAAATCACGCAAGCAAGCCCGACTAAAGAAGCCGCCAATTTTTCTAATTCATGCACAGCTATGTAAAAGCCATAAGTGACTAATTAAATATTAATCAATATTGCAATGGTGGTGGTAGCAATTCTTTAAATCAAGTTTGCGAGCTTTAAGAAAACATCAGTCCCATTGTATTTAACCAGTCGTCGAAACATACCAAAATCTTGAAACCTCTACATTTCCAGGTGCACTGATTTTTGGCCCTGGTCGATCTGTTCTCACTTGCCCCTTCATTACGAAGCCCTCCATCAGCTGCTTGTCTGAAAATGACGTTGGACCAAGATTTTCCACTTTCTTTAAATCAAGTTTGCGAGCTTGAAGCAAACACCAATCACAATGTATTTAACCAGTCGAATAATATAGAAAAACTACCGCCAGTCGCACGCACTGATGTGTTTCGATCTTCCATGATCATCATCAGGGTACGACAGAAAAATTACTAGCGAGGGTCAAATAGCATTACATATATATGGAGGAAAAATTAGAAATTCGGCTCTCACTTCTCATAGTCTCGCATACATTTTACTTGACTGGAAATGTCGGCTTCATAATTTCTTTGCAGTCACGAACATTAACTGTTTGCAGCTTTTTCCACATACATGCCTAGAGTAAATACTTAAGTGAGCACCACTAACCAGTTTTTCAGCAACATTTATTTATTTTCCGTGTCTGTCACGCGTGCTCTCAGCTCGTATCTACCCAGTTAACATTAAGTGTTGACCGCTCAGTAAAACGTAAGCCATATTAATTATACTTCGATCATCAGCTAAATGTGATGAACGTTCGATAAGTTTTATTAATTTCTGATTATAATTGATAAAGAAATGAATGTTGGATTTGTAGGATATGTGGAAGTGAGTAATACAAGTGAAGTCAAGTATAAGTCAATTATATGAAGTATTAAAGGTGTAGACTGAAATATAGGCGCGATTCGGAGTGAATGATTGAAAAAAATGAAGCATAAATACTAGTTCCATAAATGGCCTCCGAAGCCGAAAATTTCCCTCCACGCAGTAATATGCTTCATATAATTAATCACTACTCATCTAACACAGCCTGTCAACTTCGCGGAACAACCGAATTCAAGACTTCACAGGCGATGCAATCAGTCTAGTAAGGTAAAGCTGTTAATGCTCTGTATCGTTACAGATAAGACTAGCCAGAGCCAACTGGCGGACTAGCTGGAAATTATAATGGAATGAGTTCTACAAACTAATTATTCGTGAAATACAGCGAAAAACAAAAACACAAAAATACAAAGAGTGCGTAATTTTTAAGAGAAAATACAAAATAAAGTCAAAATACCGTCCACAAACAGTAACAAGAAATGCGACTGAATCTAAGAATTTTTTCCTTCGCAGTTACTTCGCAATTGTAAATATGATAGATCGGGAACGGTCAGTTGGAACTTTATATATTTATATATTCATTTTAGATCATTATAAGCAGCTGGTATTCCCTTAATTATTGTAATGTAATACACTTATTTTTTGAAAATTACCTTTAAGATTTTATATAAATGCGCAAATAAATATAAATGAGTAACGAATTAAGTATTAACCAGTTGTCGAACAATATAAGAAAACTACCACCAGTCGCAACGCACTGACGCGTTTCGACTTTCCATGATCATCGTCAGAGTACATCGGCAAACTGAATAGCGAGGATCAAACCGCATTACATATATATGGAAAGCAAACTTAGATATACGACTTTACCCTCTAGTATTCTTGCATACATTGTACGTGACTGGAAATGTCGGCTGCACAATTTCTATTCAGTCACGAACAATAGCTATTTGTAGCTTTCGCCACACATATATATAAACAATGCAATTAAACAATACTTGATTGTGCGGGTGGTGGTAACAATTCTTTAAATCAGTGTATGCGAGACTGCTAGAGGTGAGAGCCGCATATCTAAATTCTATTTCCAAATATATTCAAAGCGGTTTGATCTTCGAAAGTCAGTTTGCTGTCGTACTCTGATGATGATCATGGAAGGTCGAAACGCGACAGTGCGTTGCGGCTGGTGGTAGATTTGTTATGTTGTTCGACGACTGGTTAAATACAATGGGATTGGTGTTTACTTCAAGCTCGCAAACTTGATTTAAAGAATTGTTACCACCACTCGCGCAATCAATTATTGTTAAATTACATTAAGTATTATTTATTAACACACTGCAGACGAAATAAATTAAACAGAAAATGAATGTACGGAAGTTGATATTGAATTGATAACTGTCAACTTTACTCTCACTTTACTTCTCCCTTTCTCATTCTTTCCTTCTCTGTCTTTCACTGCCTCTCTCCAGCATTACCGGTTTTCCTTTCTAAGAGCACTCAAACCGGCATTTGACGTGTGGAGTTATAACATGGAAAAGTAAATATTTGTAGATTACGTGACCTAGTGTATGTGTAATATTGACGTTTAAGCGGCCACAGTCGATAATAGAAAATCCAGAACTAGCACAGAATATAGCTAAGACCAATTTAATTGCCGTAGGTATAGCATATATATACCTTTAGAATGCGATTATTAATAAAATTCATAGTACTCTTTCCATGTGCAAAAGAAGAAATTTTATTAGATACAAGAACTGTTCCCTTCTCATATTCTTCTCAAGTATCTACAATGGAACATTTCATCATATATAAATTCAAATAGAAAAATGTAGACATGGAGAATGTGATATAAGAGATTAACCAATCAATTGCCTGCATCACATGCTTTTTCTGCTTGCATAAACCCGGCTGTAATTTGTTTATCCATGTTTACATGTGGCTAATTTCATTATGTTATTGCATTTAGTAATTATCGTAAATGCTACGTCTGGAGAACAAACGTGTAATGCTTCAACGAAGTGTTGCCTAATTGCAGACGTATTCACCATTTGATTTAAAGCAGGTGTTTAAAATGCAATGTACTCTCATTCGAGTAATTAACCGTCTGGTCGATCGACATATATAAGTTGATCGACAACTTGCGCATGTATATTGTTAAATTATATTTGATGTCGACGTTAACAGAGAAGAATATGAGAAAGTACTTGATGAGTTCCCAATAAGGACGAAACCGGTCTACTGGATGAATTGCCTTTTCTACACTATACAATTCTTAGTTTATACTGAGATATGTAAGTAATTAATGGGTCAGGTGTTTATATCAAGACCGCAACCTTGATTATAATAATTGTTATCACCACCCGCGCAACCAATGTTCGTTTAATTATAACCATAAGACGTTCAAGGTTATATGCGAACTGTAAAAGAACACGAGGTCGCTCATTCCTAGTAGGATTGTTTGTATTCTGAATTTTTCTTTTCCTAGATAATCTGCCCAGATGCCAGCAGACAGAGTTTCCTTCCGCGCCGAAACTTGCCCTTCGCGTCCGGCACTCTTGCTCTCATTCCGTCAAATACGTTTAACAATAAAAGTTACTGCTGAGTTAAACGAAACTCGAGGCTTCGCATGAAACCGGATGATGACTGTGACCCGGCAAAGTTCATGTTACCATTCACGGAGTCTGTATCGGTCTCGAACTCAGAAATTATACCACTATCAACAATATGTTATGTCAAATTCAAAAACCACCAAATTTAGAAATACAGATAGAAATTTTAAATCTTAAACTTAGCCGAGCTGCCAGTCTTGATATTCTCTTCCAATCTTAATTAAGGATGATAGCAACATAATTTGTAAGGCGTTGACGAATTTCTATGGAATGAACGGGCCATTCGTATCCTCAAAAAAGATAATCATATTTCGTGCGATAACCATCGTGGTAAAAGTTTAACCCTAGTTGTGTATAGAAAATATGTTTTATCTTACTCTGTCTTGGCGCTTCGCTTGAAACACACAATCGGGAAGAACGAGTAGGATTCCTGTCACGACGAGGTATTAATGGTTATATTTTTACATTAAGGCAACTCCTTCAACAGCGACATGTATATTGTCGTTCCACTATAACCGTCTTTCTAGAATTCATGTGGGCATTGGACTCCGTGGATAACAATTTTGTATTCGGAATTTTTACGATATTCCATTCTTTCAATATGAAATTCGCACTCATTAAATATAAAATACCTCTGTAGAATCAACTGCCACTCACTTCAGCTCTACCGCTTCAAGGTGAGCTAGGACGTACTTGGCAAGATATAAATGTTAAAAAAACGATTAAATTACTTCTTTGTTTACAAATGTTCCAATTGACGAAACCATTGACATTATAGTCCAAGCGGTACAACAAGACATTACCATCTCTGGTGCCAGGTCACACTCTACGCAAGCTAATATTATTATACACGAAAGACATACAGTTTCGTTTAAATGGAAGCATTCATAAACAGGCTGATCGTGTGGCAATGGGGAGCTCCTTATCTCCAGTGTTCGCTTAGATTTTACTAGAGCATCTAGAGAACACGTCATTCAGGTGTGACATAAGTAAATGTACTCAATACATACGGTACGTGGATGATATTTTTCTTGTCCTTAATAGCAGGTCGAAATCACGAATATAGCTTTAAAGTTTCAACAAAGCGCAGAAGAATACCGGTTTCATGTCAGAGCACGAGAAAGATGATTGTCTGTCCTCCAAAATCGTACTACTAAAGAAAAATACTAATGGTAAATTAAATTTACCATAAACCAACCTGGCCTGCACAGTATTTGCATTACAGTAGGTTAGTGCCGTTCCAATATAAATTATCATAGTTCATGACTGTTTTTTAAGAAATTACAAGTTTGTTTGTCCAGATTAAAAAAACAATGAATATAATAATGCAATAAACGATTTAATGTCTAATGCATTACTACACATTTAAATGAATCAACTATTACAAGGGGAAGTCGCCAAAAACCTAAGTATTTCGGATCCCTCCATTTAAGGGGGGATGCGGTTTCCTAAATAGCACAAAAGAAAGTTGAAGCTGAATTAACAAACACATGCAATGCAGCTAAGCTACGAGTGTCATTTAAGGTAACAAAATTGCATTTATCAGCAATCAAAGAGAAATAGCCGTTAATGTCGATATCAAATATTATTTACCAATATACATGCGCAAATTATCGATCAACTTACGTAGGCCGATCGACCAGACAGTTAATTACTCGAATGAGAGAACAATGAAACTTAAACGCCTGTTTCAAATCAAAAGGTGAATTCACGTCTGCGATTGTGCAACGCATCGTTGAAACCTCAAACGTACGTTCTCCAGATGTAACATTAAAGGTCATAATTAAATGCAATTACAGAAGGGAGTTAGCGACCTACGAAACTTTATGGATAAAAAATACAGCCGGATTTATGCAAGCATAAGAAGCATGTTCAGGCATTGAGCTTAAACTGGAGGTCATACACGCATATGATTAGTTGTTCCATCATTTCACATTCACGCCATGTTTACATTTTTCTATTTTGTTTGGATTTTCAATTTATATATATATATATATAGATTTTCATTTGTAGATACTTGGGATGAATATGAGAAAGAAACGGTTAATGTATCTGATAAAATTCTTTTTCCACATTGAAAGGGTACTATGAGTATATATATGAGAGGAAGAGAACCGCAATCTATGGAATAACAGTTATTAATAAATCTTATTTCTACCAGTATCTACAGCCATTATTCTGGATTCGTTAATATTTTCGTTTATTCAATCCCAAAGGTACATTTGTCGTAACTAATCCCCTCTTAGCTATGCCTTTTTTGCGCAAAAAGTGAGGCATCTGTCAATCATGATTTTGAGGTTCCGCACATGATAATAATGAATATGATGATGATGATGCAATTTTTTATATAGTTTGCAAACAAAAACAAAAGCAACAGCAGCAGTAGCAGCAACAGCAATTTCAACAAAAAATGAATAAAACACAAGTACAAAACGTGTAACTACCCACAATAGATAAAGATTTCCCAAGGATCTGAACAACTTCAAGCTTAAGAAATGACAAAATTGCAACAGACACTGCATCACAGGTTCAATTTTGCGTATTCATTAAAATATTTAAGATAAATCGGCGTATAGTATATTTAATTGACTGCAGCAGAAAAGCAAGAATCGGTAATAACGTAAAAAAATATTTGAAAAAGTAATGGAAAATATTCGCAAACAGTTAAATATTGTTAGTGGTGGAGAACAAATATATATGCCATTATGTATTAGGTGTTGCGTACCTAGTAACAAATTAGTTAAATTATGACCAGAAGGATAAACCAAAGACAGCATGAACGGAAAGTATAATCTCATGCACATACCTTAAGTGCTTACTGGCGGTATTACACCCTTTAACCACTATATATTTGGGTGAGGAATGTGGGAAAATAGGACGATACCATCTCCTAGACGAATGTGTTAACCTGCAGTAGTGAAGCTAACATATAAAGTCACGACAATGCGACTTAAACACTAGCTCACTCTATAATATATAACGAGTCTGCAAAGGATACCAACACTATGTTATTTTGCCAGTACCCAATACCAACATCTTAGTACCGAAAAGGTACATGGTACTAACACTGGTTGCCGAGTCAGTATATGATACCAACACGATGAATTTAGATATATGCTATAGTTCAATAAAATTGAGAATTGCAACTATTTCAGAGCATCTCTTACTCCAGAAAATCCATACACTCTGGCCTTGATCGATATCAGTTATTACATTTCGCGGTGGTATCGGGTACTGACACAATAGCCATAGTGGTGGTATCCTTTACAGCCTTGTTATATACTGATGTTTCACTGCCACATAACCATGAAGTCCATAGCCGTGTGTGATCGCCCATTTATAGTGCTGAACGTATACAAGACATTATACATAAACAAAAAAGATCAAAAAAGATCTATTCAGAATGTCATGTGGCTATCTAGCAGGGAAATCAGTATCTCGTCCCCCTAAGGCACATCTTGCCAACTATATAATATAGAAGTTAAAACGACAACAACAATAATAAAAACAACAAATTACTGTTGATATGGGTAAAATACACAGAGCCGATTTTGGGAATGTTTAATATTTGATGCGTAACACCTTCGCAATTTTAATTTGGTCAGTTTAAAAACTAGAAACGAAAACACAATAATGTCATATATTACTTTGTGAACACCCAAGAAAAAAAATTATAGTTAACACTGTCAACATTTTAAAAGGTCAAAGAAAGCACCATAATTACTGAGAGCCTGATCGATAATTTCACACTGCAAAAAACTTCTAATTTGCGAATAAGCAATTGTCTACTAATGGGCGTTTCTGATAATTTATTAACAAGAAACACAAAAGTTGTGGATTATGCTTGCTGATGAAGCAAGTAAAGGAAAGGCATATTGCCATTTGCTTCTAAGATGCACACAAAAAATAGGAAAAATATCGATCAAAGGATATTTAAAACAATCACAGACATCGTTATACATTTCGTTTATATTATGCCCATGATATAAAACAATAACTCAAAGACATCCCTTTGCGATATACATGTAGTATAACAATTGGTCTAGGCAAAGCAACTAGCTCCTATACAGCGCTAAATGAACGCCGTTAAGCAAGTAAATACGAAAACAAAGCTGGTACCAAATACTGGTGAAAAATTGAACTTTCAAATTCAATTGCTGACTGTCAAACGGTAAGCAACAAAAAGAGAGGACGACTCACATGGATAGTGCAGTGCAGCAAGACCAAAGTGCGAAAAACTTGGTTTTCATAGCAAACATCTGAGATAAGGTTAAATTCATTATTCCAATATCGATATAAAACTTTCGACGTGTATGCCTTGACAAAGCCCAATAAAATGGATAACGAAAATCTCCTACCGGCAATCAATAATGGATTTTCTTCCTAGAAGCCGAACGATGTGAATAAAACACGCATTAAGCTGCCAATATCCTTATGAATCGCATACATAAAAGATAAAGTACAGAATGGAGGGTATCTCTCTAGCGACAATTCGGCTAAAAAAATAGTGTCGCCAGACGCAGTCCGCATGTTCT
This sequence comes from Eudiplozoon nipponicum, assembly GCA_029291075.1. Taxonomy (NCBI): domain Eukaryota; kingdom Metazoa; phylum Platyhelminthes; class Monogenea; order Mazocraeidea; family Diplozoidae; genus Eudiplozoon; species Eudiplozoon nipponicum. The sequence goes on from JAQBSW010000458.1 coordinate 171,439, forward strand.
CCCACGGCTGGTGCATTTTACTACGACCTCAGAGATAGTTATTTTATTTTATTACCTTTATCACGGTTCTTATTATTTTAGTACTTCAATATGCTGTGAATCTACGGTCGTCAGGCTGGATACTGGTGGTATTAAACTAACAAATAAAATATCTCAAAGAATACAGCATTCGTGATATATTGGAGTCTATACTCAGGTACTCCAAAAAGTTAGAATTGTGCTCACAATATTAACACAATCATAAGACGCTACGGTTTTTTTCCTGACACGTCCAATATAATGATGGCGCGATTCTCAAATAGCTTGTGACATCAAAAGTCCGGTTGCCTAGCCTACTCGTCTCACAAGTGCTTGCATTAGCAGGATAATAGGCAAAGATGCTTACTAGCTCCGTTAAGACACATTTATTCTTGGAAGATGGTGATTATTAGAATTCGGCGGCAGGCCATCTAAGAGCAAGATGAGTCAATATATATCATCCATATCACAAGATATAAGCGAGTTGGCGTCCGTTTATAGAGTTCAAATAGCCACAAAAATAAATATTAATGATTCGATACTACTTCAGCTAGGACGCAATGATAAATGTTCGCTTCATCAACCGAATTTTACAGTGAATAAGCATGTTAATATTCGTTAGTGCATATAAATTGTTCAACCGACATTTTCAATCAAGTACAATGTGTGCGAGACTACTAGGGGTGAGAGCAGCATATCTATTTTTCCATCCATATATATTTATTGTGGTTTGATCCTCGCTAATCAGTTCGCCATCGTACTCTGATGATGATCATGGAAGGTGGAAACGTATCAGTACGTGTGACTGACGGTACTTTTGCTATGTTCTTCGACGAATGGTTAAATTCAATGGAATTGGTGTTTATTTGAAGCTCGCAAACTTGATTTACCATCACAATCGCATTCAGAAATTTTTCAATTGTTACTAGGCGCACAAAACCTAAAACATGCAACACTTGACACAATTTCCGAGACAATATAATAGCATTTTGATTGGCTTTGATCTCAAATACTGGATTTAAACATTCATTTGTTGAGACTGTTTGCTCCAATTATCGAATTTACAAAAATAATGGCAAACTGATAAATTTTCCAATGTCGCGTTTTGCGTACGCGGTTTCTAGCTTTGCACAAACAGTTTCACAAAGATCCGATTGATCACAATTACCATTTCCTTTTTGTCTTCTAACGGGCTGGGCTTGTAATTGTCCCAATGGAAATGCTGTTCAATCACATCGCATTTCCATTGGGACAATTACAAACCCAGCCCGATCGAAGACAAAAAGGAAATGGAAATTGTGATCAATCGGATCTTTGTGAAACTGTTTGTGCAAAGCTAGAAACCGCGTACGCAAAACGCGACATTGGAAAATATGAAGCTTGAACTCCGCAATCAAACTTTTAAAAAAACTGATAAATTGTTGAAGAATAAATCTTTATTCACTTGTGAAGAACGAATTTTCATTAAAGGCGTATTTTCTTTACGTAATACTGTTTTTAACCTTTATTATGAAGCTTATAATCATGGAGAAGCTGTGCAATAACATACTACTAGTTACATGGAATGATACAGTATAGAATAGTAATTTGGGCACATTCAGTGTTCCAACCCAATAACCTAACAGATCCCCTAATTTGTTGCTCAGCTTAACTGCATCTGACTCCCGCTGAGGTAATCCAACTGCATGGTCGTTGCCATGCATTTCCAGCACAATGGAAGCCAGACAAACCAAGCGCCATATGACATAATAAGTCAAACTGCCTGCAGGACAACTCATGATGTTCGTTTTGCGCTCGATAGCAATTAATAATTCGCAGAAAAAAATTTTGCAACTCATTATTCGCCTACTTAACATGAGGCTCATGCAAGTTAGCACGACCAACAATGAAAGATGTTAAATGAACATTGGTTGCGCGGACAGTGATAACAATTAATTAATAAAAGTTGCGATCTTGATATAAAAACCTGTCCCATTAAGTATACATTTGTCATAGTATAGTGTAGAAAAGGAAATTCAACCAGTAGACTGGTTTCCTCCTTTCGTTCAGGTTGGCTCTGTGGTTAGAGTCACGGACTCCGAGGCAGACATGTCCAAGTTCGAGCCCCGTCCGCGGCAAATTCTAGACAGTATAAGAATAGTTCCCAAGCAGGGAGAAAATGTTCTACCGGATGAATTTCTTTTTCTACATTATAATAAGAAATAGTTGCAAATCATTCGATTTTATTCAACATTTTTACTACTAACGAGGTTTACAATAACATTGGGGAAATATATAACAGTAGTTTTATGTTAGGCTAAACTACTTTATCCACAGATACGTTACATTTGCTATTTCTATTGAGTTGCCAAGAAATTCGAGAACATTTGCTCCCAAACGTCAGCAACAGTCAGGACAACTAAACTAACTTCGGTACCATAATAGAAACCTTTAAAAATTTATGGCACCAGCCTTGCCTTTCTTTCGTGGATACGCAAGTCTTCATTGAACTATTATCTATCATTAACGCGGTAAAACATATTCATCTCCGCATACAGAATCACTTAACAGTCTTTCAAGCCAAACTCACATATGCAACAAACTAAACAGTGAATATTCTTTTTTACTCTTCGACGCATTTAAAGCTTACGTCTTACCTTAATTTTGCGTATATGGTATTGTTGTTTGAAATATAACCTCTTGTTATTAATGTTGTTATATTTTCCTCGCTGAAAACGGAATTCGGTAGGATAAACTGCTTAGGCTTTATTGCCGCATAATCATAAACAATCTGTTCAAATATGACGATTAAAAGTAGATGGAAAAAATACAGACTATATTACTTACTTCAGCAACGCATAGAAACGAGGCCACATAGACCACAGTACAACAACACCAAATAAGCCACACAAACTAAAACACTAAGCAACAGCAGCTAAGCAGAGTGCTTAAGACTTGCGTTTTCTCAGTTCATAACACGATCTCATTTTAAAGTAATATTTTCTTTCAAGAAGAGGCGGACAAAAAAGGTTTTACTCTTACTTTAGTAAACTTTTCGTTATTGATATAAACACATAACACATTATATACATTCATCTTCAGTATAAACTAAGCATTGCAATGTTGAGAAGACATTTTATCCAGGAGACCGGTTTCGTCCTTATTGGAAGCTCATCACTTACATGCCTAGGCACGATCCCCGTCCGCAGAAAATTTTGTACAGTACGTGATCAGTTGCTAATGAGGACAAAACCAGCATCCTGGATGAATTGCCTTTTCAATATTATACAAGAGATTGCACTTCCTGTAATCTAGAAAAATGGACGACAGTGAAGTTGAGTGAATACAGATCACTAGGCATTTATGATTTTGCGGCTGTGTGACAAGATTCAATTACCAAAGGTTCACTGATAAATTGCCACAACCTGTTAATAACCAGTAATAATGGCTAAATATTTTAACCAGTCCTCGAAAAACATAGCAAAACTACCGCCAGCCGCAATGCATTGACGCGTTTCGACATTCCATGATCATCAGCAGAGTATGACGGCAAACTGACTATCGAGGATCAAACCGCATTTAATATATATAGAAATCAAAGTTAGATTTAAGGAATTGTTACCACCTATATATATATATATATATATATATATATATATATATATATATATATATATATATATATATATATATATATATATGTATATATGACGAAAGCTGCAAACTTTTAATGTTCGTGACCGCATAGAAATTGTGCAGCCGACATTTCCAGTCAAGTTCAATGTATGCGAGACTGCTAGAGGTGAGAGCCGTATATCTAAATTTGATTTCCATATATATTCAATGCGGTTTGATCGTCGATAGTCAGTTTGCCGTCGTACTCTGATGATGATCATGGAAGGTCGAAAAGCGTCAGTGCGTTACGGCTGGCGGTAGTTTTGCAACGTTGTTCGACGACTGGTTAAATAAAATGGGATTGGTGTTTACCTCAAGCTCGCAAACTTGATTTTAAGAATTGTTACCACCACCGGCGCAATCAATTATTGTTAAATCTATATTTCAGTTTAGACTACATTGTGCACAAGCAATCAACAAAATTTCCTAGAATGTATTATCTCTAAAATTGGTGCTCTTATACTGAATTACCGAGGTTGTTGCCTTGTATCAAAATGCTAATTAGTAAGATAAGCAATTAGGCGAAAAAGTCACGCTCCAACTTCTAAAATGATTCTTCTGTTAGGGGAATCCGAACATACTTTGACAAAAAGCTGCCGCTTTTCTTCCTATCTCACGGAAAACAAACTGTCCACAAAGATTAGCGGTTATGTAACCAAGGAGAAATACTCTCTGGATTAAATGATCAAATCGGATTTCACAAAATTTAAGAATTTTTATTAAAATATTTATAGAAATGTGTCCTACACGTAAATCACATCGAACACATGCATTTTCACAAGTAGGCTGAATAGCTTCACTCATATTCTAGACTTAAATCGACAAATACAATTGACTGCAGACAGATGAAACTATAGACGAAAGTTTAAGCCAAAAATACATCATTTGAATCGAGAAGAAATTTTATCGTCTGCGCCTGTAAAAAATCGAAAGTTTTATGCATAATGATAGGCAGACAAACGCACAAAGTAATACCAAATTTAAAAACAATGCTTCGTCTAATTAACAGTTAACCGAATTTATTTAATGCATTATTGTCAACAGACATACACATATAGAAACATCCAAGCCGACAGACATGCAGACAAACAGTCAGACACGTAGTGCAACAATGAACAGTCGGATTTAGCTTAGCTTCAACAGAGGCCAACAGTAATATTAAGAAAGATCAGAATACGAAAAATTGTGACAGTCGAAGATGCAAAAGAGAGAAAGCAGAATAAAGTATCCAAAATAGACGATTATTGCTCATAACTTTTTATGCTTGACAATTTAAGCGTGAACAATTAAACGCGACCATGTGAACGGATCAATTAAAAAGACTGGTTTCAGAGAATAAAAAAATATCTACCAAACTGATCAATACTGAGGAAACGATGAAGAGAGGAGAAAAGCCACAAATGCCAAGATACAACCAGAAATAAATAGAAAACAAAAAAAATTTGTTTTCTTGAATAGGCACATCGAATTCTGAGCTTAAAATACAATCCTATTTGTTTTAACATTAATCAGATAGATAAATGTTCAGAAAATCTTTAAATGAATTTTTGACACGCAAATAGTCTTCACTAGGGCCAAAGACAACCAGCAAAGAATGTGCTTTTAGACCAGACGAACAAGCCAATTGCAACATGACATAGGTGTGCAGTTTTGCTTTAGAAAAATCAATTTTGAAGTAAAATTTCAGAGGCTAAAATGCAATTGGGAAATGACAATTTTTACGGTTGGTTTCCTTACACTGCCAATAAATTTATAGCAAACCTCGCTAATAGTCTCATGCAACCAAAGCACAATCCCTACTATGCACGTGACGTGTGCTCTCACATACAAAAAAGAGGTGGATTTTGCGCCTTTAATGGCCGAGATATTCTGAGTAGATGATGCTCATTCGCCTTGAACGGCCCATATAGGCGAATAAAATCATCTAAAATAAGCCAATCAGCAGACAGTGCTTGTTGTATTTGAGTATTAAACCAGGAAAACACAGAATAAATGGATAAAAATGATCCATTCCCGGTAGGAATGCGCGATCTGCCGCTTTCTGACCCACACACAACCATGAAAAATACAAAAAATAACGATTCCATAATGCATCAACCATTAAACAGAGTAAATAATATCGATTTACATTCTCAATATTGAAGTTTGTTAGCAACATCGAGCTACTGCAAATTAGCCTGCAATTGAAGCGTCCTTGATGAACTGTTCGTTACGCGATTCTCTGGAAGGACTAGATTAAATAAAGACGAAGATTACTTAAACCCTAACATCAGAGGTCAGCCAGTTCTAGATAGACCCACTTGTTTCGACAGTAAAAGTCAAATAATCCATTCTTATACGCGCGAATTCCTGTGACAAGCAGGCGGATGGTGAGTGACTACACTTCTTCCTTTGTGATGGACAAAATCACACGCCTAAATACCCACGGACTTTCAGGAGTCGAAGATGGTCCTCGTGTGCCGCTTAAGTCCAATGATAACTTACCAATTGGCTACTCGTATGTGAGGGATCTTGTCTCGTAACCTAATCGGTTTCTGCGGTTCACGAACTAAACAAGCGCCAGCGTCCACAGAGCTCATGTACACCACGAATCACACTCGGGTCTAGTTCGCGAATATAAGGTTATTCTTCTCCAATTCTAATACATGTGATATAGCTAGATATGGCGTTTCCTGTCAGCTGTTCAGTGTTGACTCAAAGCCTAATCTGATAAGCCAGGAACATTCATTTGGCTTATGCTGGGTTCTTCATAGACAGAGTGATTTTCAAAACCACAGGCGTGCATGCACCATTCTCACACTCGGGTCTAGTTCGCGAATAAAAGGTTATTCTTCTCCAATTCTAATACATGTGATACAGCTGTATATGGCGTTTCCTGTCAGCTGTTCAGCGTTGACTCAACAGCCTAATCTGATAAGAAAGCCAGGAGCATTCATTTGGCTTATGCTGGGTTCTTCATAGACAGAGTGATTTTCAAAATCACAGGAGTGCATGCATCATTCTCAGCCATTACGCTAATGAAAAGAATAATTTCTTTAGGAAGCAATCAGATTTGACATTTGGGTTAATCAGTATTGAAGCAAACGCTTTGCTAGATTGACCTAGAGTTCGTATAAGCCATCTGGTACTGGGAGTCGTAAACGTGTACATGCCAACTCTCAACCATTCCGCTGAGGAATAGAATGATTTCATTGGAAAACCATAATTTGGCCTGACCATGGGCGGCATTTGGGTATCATAGTGATTGCTGGTGATTTGAACACCAAACTAGATCAAGACTGCGCGAGAAACTGATGAGAAGTTTAGCCCTATCTAAAAATAGCTTTAATAACAACATCAGGCTATCATAATTGGTCTTAGCCTTTACTTATTCGTGGTGGACTCAACTTTTCAGCAGTCCAAACGGCATACATACACAGAGTATAGCGATGTAGTCTATGCAGATGGGGGGGTGACATCATCGTACTCCAACCGATTTCTAAGTCTGATTAAGTGAGAGAGACTAGCAGTCACATGAAGGCCAACAGATACGCTGATATCAAGGGCTACATTCTAGTTCTAAAAAATAAAGATTTAAATGAATAGGCCTAAATTTGTCGCAATCTAGAGTAAGATACCTGTCCAAAATGAATGAGAGTTCTGTCGTGAAGCCCATTCAGCTAACTAGGTTGTAAAAAAATCACTGCTATTATACTCAGTGGAATTTTTGGCATACTAGTCACAAAACAGGTGAACCAAAGCGGGGTTTGGTCTAGAAATTAAATTCGAGGACCAAATTCAAACACTTCGCTGTATATGAATTTCACTATCGCTAACGGCAGCCCACTAGCACTGTTTTCCTTAAGTACTCATAAGCTTCATACTTTGTGTCACTCAAAAGTTATGGCGACCCATGCATAAGGATCATTCTAAATAATTTGCGATGGCATTGTTCTCACTTCGATCAATTATGTCGAAGTCTTTTATTAGGTCACTGAAACATACACAAATAAATGTTAGCAGACGAACTGATGATCCCGGATACGCTGACGCTACAGTTATGATGGCTGAAATGGTAGGCAAGCTTCAGTACGTCTGAAATTTAATTTGTAGACAAAGGTCGTTATGACCAATTTTATTTAGGAGCCCAAGATAATGCAAGCCTTTCAGGAATCAACCGGAATTTTACTAAACACCGAATCCAAAGCCTTCAGGTCAAGTATAATATTGGCCTTCAACCAAGGTGCGAAGATTTGAGACGACCATATACAGATACCAGCCCCGGGACATACTTTTAAACCGATGTATACGCTCAATTTGATCAAGGTTATTGCCAGCTGAGCATCAGAATGCATTACCAGCACCATTAATTTTTGGTCACTCTTTCATTTATCATCACTATTGAATCGCGTTAAAGAACACTGATTGCGTTATTTGACGTAATGTTCGAAAAAGTCAATTAAGCATCCTGCTCGCCAGACCACTCCTGCAACTCCGGTTAATCAATAGAATCGCAGAAGAGGTAGGCCACAATCTCGCGGATGAATATAACTTTTTGTGGTATAGGTCACTTGATAACACAACACCGTACCCCACAAATCTAAAAGGCAATCGTATGAATCGTCCGGAAAACAGGGTTCAGCGTAGTCTAACGAAAATATTAAAAGAAGAGTAATCACGATTTAAGGAGCGTCGACAAAACTCTTGATTATGAAGTGGACTAAGGAAACCACTCCGGCTGCTCAGAATGAGTCGTCTAACATTCAATCGTTAAAACGGCCCACATCATTCACGAAGAAATCGTTGTGAAAATCTTGACTTCTATCGTGTCTAGGTAACTAAGTATGGTTAGCTCACGCCATTTAAAAGAATTTCTCGTGATTCACACACGAGAAAAGAACACACCGGATTCCGACCAGGAAAATGTTGTATAAATCATGTTAACCTTAAGGCAAGTACTTGAATACGTGTTTCGCCGAAACGGAAGGGCGACCTCCACTACATGGATCGCTATGTTATTTTTGGAATTTTATAGAACAATGATATTCCCGCAAAATTTAAAAATATTGTGAGTTCTTTATACAAAAACTTCCATTCGCGTAAGGGTCTAAATTGTTTTACCGCACACGTTTTCAACAATCAGTGTCATCCAACAAGTATGTCTCCTTTCACAGTTTTTTGTAATTTTTCATTAAATGCCCCGCCCCATACGTTAACGATGCAAGGGTTGTAATTCTTCTAAGCAACAGAAAAGTTGACTTTGCTATGCTGACGATGTTGCATTTTATTTTAGTAACGAGATTCTGTCCAGGCCACCATAAGCAGATTAATCGTACTTTTTTGTGTATTAATATGTAAAATTCACTCATTCTAATCCTTAAATATTACTAAAAAAATCATCTATTTTTCAAAAGATTATTAGTTTCATAAATCTCGATGGTTTTAGTAATAATTCTTGAAATAGTTGTGACGAGGTAAATATGAAAAAAAGACAAACTAGACCAGCTTTTGCAAAGTTTGCTTTCAGAATAAGAAAAATAGAATGTCCCACTTTGCCTAACAAGTCGCATGGATGTTGCATTGTTACAAGTACTTTTGTTAAACATTAGTGAGAATTGGACCTCTAGAGTTTAAGAGAAGAGCAGCATAAACATTATGGTACATCACCAACGAACAACGCTAAGATTCGTAGACCACTTTTGGATAAATGATTTTTAAACGATTAATCTCGTTAGGCAGTGCTGTCCTCTTTGTTGTGGATTTGACCGCATTTTTCTTGTGCGGGACAATTGATAGCACTCTTAGGTCGGTAAAATCTTGAATGTTGTACATTTTCAGGTGATGTAATTTTTGGCCTCAATTGATGGGTTCTCACTTGTCCCTTCTTTTTTAAGCCTTCCATCAGCTGATTGTCTGAAAATGACGTTGGAACAAGATTTTCTATTGTTCTTTTACCTAATTTTCCACAAGTAGTGTTTTATTCCTGTGCGTATTGTGTCAACCCTGAAGATGAGACTGGAAATTCGGTCTCGAAAATGCGGAAGAAGAACAATGAAAAATCTTGTTCCAACGTCATTTTCAGACAATCAGCTGATGGAAGGCTCAAAAAAGAAGGGACAAGTGGGAACCCGCCAATTGGGGCCAAAAATCAAATCATCTGAAAATGATCAAAATTGAAGATTTTGACCGACCTAAGAGTGCTATCAATTGTCGCGCACAAGAAAACTGCGGTCAAATGCACTTTTGGATAAGTCAACACGGTATCGTCAACTGCGCTGGCCCAGTCACGCCACCCGTTTGCCCAATGAAGCATTATTCTTGCAATCAGCGCCAGATTGGCGTAAAACTCACAAGGTGGACAGATTTTTAAATGACAATAACAGTCACAATTAAATCGTCTACGAGCATGGGATGCGTGTGCTTATTACACCTCCTAGTTGGAGGCCTTGCGTGATATGGCATCGCATAGTGCTCAGTGGTAAGCCTAATGCTGATTTATAGTATTCATCTTCTGATTAATTGTCTTTTCTTAGGTTTGCTGGAATAAGAGCGAGGTATAGCCCTGATAATGAAGCGATGTCATAAAAACCACAAGGAAGCTGACCAACCCACGCCTTGTCGTAAGAATGATTTGATACAGGTTATGTTAGGTCTTGCCAGCCTGACTAGTTCCACCCTGTTCTCAATCATACATCTTTTTACAATTATGAATTAATCATTATTATTAGTATTAGTAGTACATGGTTTCTTTCTCTTTAACATAGTTATGCGGCAATAAAGCATCAGTTTTAAGTGGATGAGGATAAGTGATAGAGAGGCTCTGTTAAATCTGCTTTATTGGCATAGGCTCTTCTGAAACTTAATATGAAGATTATTTTAATTTAGTTATGTATTTATGCAAACCAATCTAGATTCATTCAATGCCTAAGCCAGTCAAGATAATATCAAAAGACACATTCTGAAGTTGAAGCCGTAAAAATATTTTACCCTTTTGCTTAGGAATAAATCTTATTTAAAATAAATTAGACGTTTAAAAGGACATTATTCTACCGATAATTATAATATGCAAGAAAATTGCAAAATTAATAAATAATCCAAGAGTAAACAGTCTCTAGCAGGTGTATTATGCAATATGAGGCTAAAAATATTACACGGGTAGTTTTAATGAAGATTTATAAACAAACAGGCATCATGAATTTCTGATTTCGAGTAACCAACATATGTGCATTTTATCATACACAGCAATACAAAAGTCTTTAGTAATTAATTTTTCACTGCCCCATAACCATAAGAAAAATACTAAAAAAACAAGGAAATTAAAAAAATTATTAATAATACTAATTAAGGTAAACAAATTATTAAACGTTTTATAAGGCGGAGCATCTACCCAATATATGTATATTTACCTAGATAACATACAGAAGCGAGGCAAGCTAAACCTCAACGGAACACCATTATGGTAAATTCAGCTTTAAAGCAAAGAAATATAGGCAATAAAGCTTTCTTGTGAGTTTCACCGAACCACATCATAAACATAACCAAATCTCATAGCTAACTTTGCTCAAATTAGAAAAGAAAGCTACTAAGATGATTCTATAAGAAATCTGTAACAAGATCGCCACTGAGCTCGACTCGATGCAATATCGTACAGAGTTTCTAACCAAGAACTATGATGCGCTTGTTGACTCCATTCAAGTAGACAAGTGGGTACTATACTACCCAATTTGGATGTAGTTGACTTTAACAGTGTGACATGTCAAAATGTGCCAATCTGGTTTCTTAGACCAATATGGCGCTGGATGCGTGAATACCGCTTTAATGAGCAAAGCATACGCAAAACGTGACAGCGCTTTATTTGTTTGTCGAGCGGAGAGCATTTTCTGACCGATCCAAAATTATTTCCAAGGATGCCAGCGTTGGTTATTCGTTATTGGTAACACACATGTGATATAAACACCTGACCCATTAATTACTTACATATGTCAGTATAAACTAAGAATTGTATAGTGTAGAAAAGGCAATTCATCCAGTAGACCGGTTTCGTCCTTATTGGGAACTCATCAAGTACTGGCCAGAATTTGCCGCGGACGGGATACGAACCTGGGCACTTCTGCTTCGGAATCTGGTGCTCTAGCCACTGAGCTATCCTGCCGCACACTACACTACACACAATTTTCAGTTATATACTAACTAATGTAACTTGGTTAGTCAATTTTTCCTCTAGGTGGAGCTCATGTGGCATCCATTTAGACCCAAAGTTACAACTAACCATGCCCAATCTGTCATTACTGAACAGACACCAACATTACATGGGGAAATGGTATTGAAATGAACATTTATATAATTAAACGAACATTGGTTGCGCGGGTGGTGATAACAATTATTACAATCAAGGTTGCGGTCTTGATATAAACACCTGACCCATTAATTACTTACATATGTCAGTATAAACTAAGAATTGTATAGTGTAGAAAGACAATTCATCCAGTAGACCGGTTTCGTCCTTATTGGGAACTCATCAAGTACTGGCCAGAATTTGCCGCGGACAGGATACGAACCTGGGCACGTCTGCTTCGGAGTCTGGTGCTCTAACCACTGAGCTATCCTGCCGCACACTACACTACACACAATTTTCAGTTATATACTAACTAATGTAACTTGGTTAGTCAATTTTTCCTTTAGGTGGTGCTCATATGGCACCAGATCCCGAAGCAGACGTGCCCAGGTTCGTATCCTGTCCGCGGCAAATTCTGGCCAGTGCTTGATGAGTTCCCAATAAGGACGAAACCGGTCTACTGGATGAATTGCCTTTTCTACACTATACAATTCTTAGTTTATACTGACATATGTAAGTAATTAATGGGTCAGGTGTTTATATCAAGACCGCAACCTTGATTATAATAATTGTTATCACCACCCGCGCAACTAATGTTCGTTTAATTATATAAATGTTCATTTCAATACCATTTCCCCATGTAATGTTGTTGTCTGTTCAGTAATGACAGATTGGGCATGGTTAGTTGGAACTTTGGGTCTAAATGGATGCCATATGAGCACCACCTAAAGGAAAAATTGACTAACCAAGTTACATTAGTTAGTATATAACTGAAAATTGTGTGTAGTGTAGTGTGCGGCAGGATAGCTCAGTGGTTAGAGCACCAGATTCCGAAGCAGACGTGCCCAGGTTCGTATCCTGTCCGCGGCAAATTCTGGCCAGTACTTGATGAGTTCCCAATAAGGACGAAACCGGTCTACTGGATGAATTGCCTTTTCTACACTATACAATTCTTAGTTTATACTGACATATGTAAGTAATTAATGGGTCAGGTGTTTATATCAAGACCGCAACCTTGATTATAATAATTGTTATCACCACCCGCGCAACCAATGTTCGTTTAATTATATAAATGTTCATTTCAATACCATTTCCCCATGTAATGTTGGTGTCTGTTCAGTAATGACAGATTGGGCATGGTTAGTTGGAACTTTGGGTCTAAATGGATGCCATATGAGCACCACCTAAAGGAAAAATTGACTAACCAAGTTACATTAGTTAGTATATAACTGAAAATTGTGTGTAGTGTAGTGTGCGGCAGGATAGCTCAGTGGTTAGAGCACCAGATTCCGAAGCAGACGTGCCCAGGTTCGTATCCTGTCCGCGGCAAATTCTGGCCAGTACTTGATGAGTTCCCAATAAGGACGAAACCGGTCTACTGGATGAATTGCCTTTTCTACACTATACAATTCTTAGTTTATACTGACATATGTAAGTAATTAATGGGTCAGGTGTTTATATCAAGACCGCAACCTTGATTATAATAATTGTTATCACCACCCGCGCAACCAATGTTCGTTTAATTATATAAATGTTCATTTCAATACCATTTCCCCATGTAATGTGGTGTCTGTTCAGTAATGACAGATTGGGCATGGTTAGTTGGAACTTTGGGTCTAAATGGATGCCATATGAGCACCACCTAAAGGAAAAATTGACTAACCAAGTTACATTAGTTAGTATATAACTGAAAATTGTGTGTAGTGTAGTGTGCGGCAGGATAGCTCAGTGGTTAGAGCACCAGATTCCGAAGCAGACGTGCCCAGGTTCGTATCCTGTCCGCGGCAAATTCTGGCCAGTACTTGATGAGTTCCCAATAAGGACGAAACCGGTCTACTGGATGAATTGCCTTTTCTACACTATACAATTCTTAGTTTATACTGACATATGTAAGTAATTAATGGGTCAGGTGTTTATATCAAGACCGCAACCTTGATTATAATAATTGTTATCACCACCCGCGCAACCAATGTTCGTTTAATTATATAAATGTTCATTTCAATACCATTTCCCCATGTAATGTGGTGTCTGTTCAGTAATGACAGATTGGGCATGGTTAGTTGGAACTTTGGGTCTAAATGGATGCCATATGAGCACCACCTAAAGGAAAAATTGACTAACCAAGTTACATTAGTTAGTATATAACTGAAAATTGTGTGTAGTGTAGTGTGCGGCAGGATAGCTCAGTGGTTAGAGCACCAGATTCCGAAGCAGACGTGCCCAGGTTCGTATCCTGTCCGCGGCAAATTCTGGCCAGTACTTGATGAGTTCCCAATAAGGACGAAACCGGTCTACTGGATGAATTGCCTTTTCTACACTATACAATTCTTAGTTTATACTGACATATGTAAGTAATTAATGGGTCAGGTGTTTATATCAAGACCGCAACCTTGATTATAATAATTGTTATCACCACCCGCGCAACCAATGTTCGTTTAATTATATAAATGTTCATTTCAATACCATTTCCCCATGTAATGTGGTGTCTGTTCAGTAATGACAGATTGGGCATGGTTAGTTGGAACTTTGGGTCTAAATGGATGCCATATGAGCACCACCTAAAGGAAAAATTGACTAACCAAGTTACATTAGTTAGTATATAACTGAAAATTGTGTGTAGTGTAGTGTGCGGCAGGATAGCTCAGTGGTTAGAGCACCAGATTCCGAAGCAGACGTGCCCAGGTTCGTATCCTGTCCGCGGCAAATTCTGGCCAGTACTTGATGAGTTCCCAATAAGGACGAAACCGGTCTACTGGATGAATTGCCTTTTCTACACTATACAATTCTTAGTTTATACTGACATATGTAAGTAATTAATGGGTCAGGTGTTTATATCAAGACCGCAACCTTGATTATAATAATTGTTATCACCACCCGCGCAACCAATGTTCGTTTAATTATATAAATGTTCATTTCAATACCATTTCCCCATGTAATGTGGTGTCTGTTCAGTAATGACAGATTGGGCATGGTTAGTTGGAACTTTGGGTCTAAATGGATGCCATATGAGCACCACCTAAAGGAAAAATTGACTAACCAAGTTACATTAGTTAGTATATAACTGAAAATTGTGTGTAGTGTAGTGTGCGGCAGGATAGCTCAGTGGTTAGAGCACCAGATTCCGAAGCAGACGTGCCCAGGTTCGTATCCTGTCCGCGGCAAATTCTGGCCAGTACTTGATGAGTTCCCAATAAGGACGAAACCGGTCTACTGGATGAATTGCCTTTTCTACACTATACAATTCTTAGTTTATACTGACATATGTAAGTAATTAATGGGTCAGGTGTTTATATCAAGACCGCAACCTTGATTATAATAATTGTTATCACCACCCGCGCAACCAATGTTCGTTTAATTATATAAATGTTCATTTCAATACCATTTCCCCATGTAATGTGGTGTCTGTTCAGTAATGACAGATTGGGCATGGTTAGTTGGAACTTTGGGTCTAAATGGATGCCATATGAGCACCACCTAAAGGAAAAATTGACTAACCAAGTTACATTAGTTAGTATATAACTGAAAATTGTGTGTAGTGTAGTGTGCGGCAGGATAGCTCAGTGGTTAGAGCACCAGATTCCGAAGCAGACGTGCCCAGGTTCGTATCCTGTCCGCGGCAAATTCTGGCCAGTACTTGATGAGTTCCCAATAAGGACGAAACCGGTCTACTGGATGAATTGCCTTTTCTACACTATACAATTCTTAGTTTATACTGACATATGTAAGTAATTAATGGGTCAGGTGTTTATATCAAGACCGCAACCTTGATTATAATAATTGTTATCACCACCCGCGCAACCAATGTTCGTTTAATTATATAAATGTTCATTTCAATACCATTTCCCCATGTAATGTGGTGTCTGTTCAGTAATGACAGATTGGGCATGGTTAGTTGGAACTTTGGGTCTAAATGGATGCCATATGAGCACCACCTAAAGGAAAAATTGACTAACCAAGTTACATTAGTTAGTATATAACTGAAAATTGTGTGTAGTGTAGTGTGCGGCAGGATAGCTCAGTGGTTAGAGCACCAGATTCCGAAGCAGACGTGCCCAGGTTCGTATCCTGTCCGCGGCAAATTCTGGCCAGTACTTGATGAGTTCCCAATAAGGACGAAACCGGTCTACTGGATGAATTGCCTTTTCTACACTATACAATTCTTAGTTTATACTGACATATGTAAGTAATTAATGGGTCAGGTGTTTATATCAAGACCGCAACCTTGATTATAATAATTGTTATCACCACCCGCGCAACCAATGTTCGTTTAATTACACATGTGATATGTTTCTCAAACAACGGTGCTGGCTTTAAGTCAAAGACTTTATATAAAGTTAATTCCACTATTGCTGGTAAACACATACGTAAAGGAGTTTTTACAGTCCAATTGTTCAACATTCGTCATCCAAATATTTAGTTGGAATAGGGTGTGATACCGGATCCTACTAATGAGCCGCCAGTAAGCACGAAATGAATGTGAACATGTGATTATACCTTTCGCTCATGCTAAGTTCATCTTCCCGTTCATATATAAACTAATTTTGACTAGGTGCGCAACACCTAATATACAATTACAAATGTGGCCGAATGCCTGTAAGCGTCTAAAATGATCAACACTAAGGGGTCAAGTCTCATTAACGTCTGATAAAACTGCATGTACAGATGCGTTGTAAACCTGCTTTCAAGGAAAAGTAATATATGCGTTTCTCCATAATTGGAAAAGGTTGCAGATAGACACTTTATCTTTCGCAACTCTCATACTCAATTCGTCCGACATATTCCTGAATTGGAGTGAACGGTGGGTGATACTGTATAAATATATTAAATTTAGAGGTTTAAAATTCCATCTATTCAAGGTGGTCCATGCAGAATCTCGATTGTCAAATATTAATACAATAACATCTGCATAGTCAAGATCGACTAATCTACCATCTGGGAGAACTTCGCCATCTGCATTCTGAACGCATGGCAGAGTGTTGTTCATAATAGTATCTATTGCAAAATTAAATAAAAGTTTGTGAAGTGGACATCATTGCTGAACACAATTGATGGTAGTTAATGTGTCTGCCAATTCGTTGTATACATTAACGCAATCGGATGTTCGTGTGCGAAAATCGCTTATAAAATTTACAAATTTGGCGGGCATACCAATTCTCGACAGAATATTGAATGGAACGTAGCAATCGACTGAGTTAAATGCACACTTGACGTCTGGAATGACAGCTATTATGGGACGGCGGTATACATGTCACTGCTCAAAAACTTGCCTTAAGATAAAAATATTATCTCTACAATATCGTCCTGACTAGAGTATGGCTTCTTACGTGATTTACGTAAAGCAAATAACTTATAAACGACTGGAGTCAAGCTTATACCACGATGGTTATCACATAAATTAAGATTGAATTTTTGCAGATAGGAATGATTTTTGTCCCATTCCATATCATGCAGAGCTATACAGAAGCCAAAAATGAGTAATGTCGCACTACCAGATAAAACAAGTCGTACATGGTTACATGTGTACTGTAGAAGAACACTAGGTTGCCCATTTCTAGTGACGTACATTCCATATAGTACAAAATAGGTTAGGTGAGTTCCAGAAATTATATCGCTACCGTCCATAAATAAGCTCGGAAGCAAATCATCGAGATCTGCAGCTTTTCGTCATTCAATAGATAGAATTGCGATCCGTAGTTCTAACGACGATGGGTGATCGAGATTCACACATTCCACACTGTTGATACAAGCATACTTTCGGAGATCTGGTTTAAAGGTGAACAAAAAATTTAATTTTTGAATTTTTCAGCTCACCTATCAAGACGACTTACTTTATCGATTATAAGATAGATTTTTCTATCACTTATAGTTTTGGTAACTTTTAATTTTCTGCATTAGTGCATATAGTAACAATCTAGTTCATGTGGTATCAGGAGAGAATACTAAAGTCAGCATGAACATACGGTGTATATTTACGCATGCATGCTTTGGTTACTGAATACACCAATATTACCGTCCATTTGATCTATATCACATAGTAGTGCCGAAGCCCAGTAATAAGCTCTTTGTAAGCACTAAAGATATGTGTAAATGAGAATATATTCTTTTTGCATTTATCAGTTATATGTGGCGTACCTAGAAAAGGTTAGTTCAAATAGGATCTGGAGGATCGCAACAAATGTTCGAGAATATACTTACCTTGGCACATCTTGTTATAATATGAACTAACTCATTACGCGAAACAACATGTGTTATGCACAAAAACAAACTTTTTCGACGATGCTAATTTGAACAAGGAGAAATATTACCTCATTGGACTTAATGGAAAACAATTATCATTTACGCATTATAATATTGATACCAATCATTGTCATTAGTATAATTTCCATCATCTTCATCTCGATCATCACCCGCATCATCATCATCATCTGCATCATCATCATTATGAACATCATCATCCTAATCTT
Organism: Eudiplozoon nipponicum; assembly: GCA_029291075.1. Lineage (NCBI taxonomy): Eukaryota > Metazoa > Platyhelminthes > Monogenea > Mazocraeidea > Diplozoidae > Eudiplozoon > Eudiplozoon nipponicum. The sequence goes on from JAQBSW010000458.1 coordinate 189,889, forward strand.
CATTAGTATTACTATTATCATACATGGAAAAATAACATATAAATCCGATATATTACTACTGCATCACTATGGAAAAAAAGGAAACTGATACAATAATAATAATAATAACGATTACAAAAATATTAATATTATTCATAATGTTAACAATGATATTAATAATGATAGTGATGAAATTAATGATGATAAAATTAATGGAGATAATGTTATAAATAATAATAATAATTATTATTATTATTATACGACGACGACAATGATGATGATAATAATAAGTATGAATAAAATGACAAAATAATAATTTTAAATTAAACACTTTAAAGCAGAAAAGAATGATTCAGCAACGGGATGTATCTAGTCTAAATGGAGACTTATCTAACAACACACAAAAACGAGACCACCTGGCTCCAATAACTTAAAGTCAAAGTAGCATCGGTGATACAACTTCATTCTGGTTTATACTGTAGTTATATATAAATAAGACCAACACTCGCAGTTATTATTTTTAACAAAAAAGACGGATACGAATAAGATTGCCGTAATCAAAATCCACAGCCAGATCGTCACTTAGCATAAAGCGATGTCATATCTTGCAGGGCTTCCAACAAAATACTATGCGAGGAAGTTTTGTAATGTTGTTCGACAGGTCAAAGACAATGGGATTGGTGCTTAATTCAAGCTCGCAATCTTGATTTTAATAAATTGTTTAACTGGTATACATGTGGTGAAATCTACAGAGAGTTAATGTTCTCGACTGTAGACAAATTGTGCAGCCTGCATTTACAGTTAAGTACAAGCCAATAATCGACATAGAACTGAAGACAAGCCCATGCCACAGTGATTAACTAATGAAAGGCGATGTCAATTTTTAAGATTCAAATGATGCTCGATTCATACCGAGCAACCGGCGCGAGCTACTCATTCTATACAGTACGAAAAGATCAGACGTGTGAAAAATTGTTATTAGCTTCGCTCAAAAAAATGGGTAGCAGAACACGGATTGTTGCTGCTTCGTGACGTTTGAGAGATAAGATGGCATTCCATGTTTCTATTTCTGACAGAAGTTTAAAACTAGTATTCCATTTTGTTGTTACAATCATGTTTGCGTCTAAGAGAAATTTTCCTGTAAGAATTATTCCTATAAAAAATATGCTATCGGCATTATTATTCTTATTGAAATAATTTATTGTTTTGCTCACTCGTATTTACGCGAAACCGACCGATGGAAGCAACTTAGGTTACCACTTGATGTGAAGGTTTCTTCAATATCTTAGCCATTCTAGCCAAGAATAACCCAAGATCGGCTTCCAGACTGTGCTTAAGCTGACGTCTAGCAGAGCAACGAGTATAATTTTAAATCGAGCTAACAGAAATTAGGTTAATATTTTTGAGAATCTGAGAATTATCAAGGATCTCAAGAATAATTACACGAGAACGGACAACGCCACAAATGACAGTACCTGCATCGTGCATACGAATCTCATCTTCCTCCACCATCTCACCATTAAGACAAGCTGACAAGAATAATTACACGAGAACGGAAAACGCCACAAATGACAGTATCTGCATCGTGTATACGAATCTCATCTTCCTCCATCATCTCAAAATTAGGACAGGCTAGCATCGATTCAAGACAATCTTCCTATTTGTTTTTTTTTAAGTTGGAGGATAATTGCATGGTCCGAGTCAACAAAGCTGTTCCCTGTAGTGCGACATCTAAGGCTACGCATCAAGCATTCGTCATGATCTTGATCCACTGAGTTTAATAGCCATCTGGAACCTAAATAAGACTGCATCACCTAAGCGCCCAAATTTAGCAATAATGTTACATATAACCCGAAGAGAATCTAGGGCGAAGTAGGAATGACTTTGCTGAAATCTTCAAGGCATTTGGTGTTAGGGTGTGCGGTTACAACGACAAGGCAACGTTGATTGATGTTTTTGACATTAGTTCTACTGGAAGTTTTTATGTGTGTCACACAAAGTCGACAGTTAGAATAATTTAGGCTCGTGAGCTAAAAGAAATACCGACTCCAAACTGTCCGGTTTAATGAAAATTATTGATATCAAATAACACTGACTTAAGGATGGTGCGCACAGTTCTCTAATACTAGTAGGATCTCGTATTCTAGCTTCACTTATCTAAAGTTTGCTCTTAAGGTTCCTGTTGTCCAAGTTATTTTAATGTCGACTCATTTTACGTACCCAAGTAAATACCTAACCTAGGTCTAATGAATGGCGAGTTACCGAAAATATTCTACATATTTGACATTAAGGCATTGAGTTCGATGATTTAATAAAAACCCAGCCAATTTATAATTTCCATAAAATCGATTTTATGCTTAATTAAGAGGAGTAAACGGAAATGAAAAGAGCCAGATTTAAAATTTAGGTGACTTCAGTGGCTCGATTTCGCATATCCACACTGCACTTGTCAGTAGACAAAGTGACAATTTACAAACTTATTAACAAACCTGGTGTTCGGGCACAGATGAAAAACTGCCATTTCGTAGATTTGAGCTAGTTACACTAGAAAAGCCAGTCAAATTGCAAAATACTTTACGTCCTGGTGCAACACGGCCACTACCTGGCGACGTTTGCCTCATCATGCCAACGGAGGGCGCCTGAAATCCGGAACGGATACTTCGATGTGAAGTGCTACCAGCAAGTGACGCAGGTGAAAGCCAATCACGATCACCAAAATCTGCACTTCCCTCGTCATCTTCATCTTCCTCGCCGTCACAGTCGTTACTAGGAGAAAAATCACTAGCAGCAATTTCCTTATTGACAGACACAAACGCCGAGTCATTTGCAGTATACCGCTCATTATCGGTATTAGTTGCGAACATTCTACATCTGGTTTCTGCTTCGTACAAATTGTATTCACGCTCATAGCTTTCTGGACAGTAAAAGTCAAGGTTACCAACAGCGTTAGCCTGAACAGCAGCGTTAAACGTTTCAACTTCAACAGAATCACCTTCGGAACAGTAAATACGATTCAGATCATCGTCAAACTCATAAGCCTCTGAAGCGTCAGTTGAGGATAAATTATTTTTCCCATGAAACACCATATTCATTGTGGGACGTGTTGTCGTCTCACGACTAACATTGCCCAGCGGCTGACCGATTTTGCATGCTTCAAAATCAGGTTCATGCGTGGAGCCTACAAAATTGTTCGATGGCTGCACCAGCACGTTGTGAGGTTGCGCAAGACCCTTTTTTGTACTGAAATCCGTGAAAACTTGCGACTGTTCCGCAGGAATATTCTGTTGGATTTTGAAAGTAGTATTCAAACACTTATTTGCGTCATGTCGAGAAATAATACTGATTTTAGGTTCTATCGCACCCTCATCAACGGCAAGAAACTTACTAATCGCTACATGGTTACCGGCTGACGACTCCTGATTTTTCTTCTGATTAGTAGAATAAAGCAAACAGATAAACAAAAAATACGTTTAAGTAAATTCCTAAATGCAAAAGCACTTATTTAAATCTGCCTTATCATTTTTATTTATTTGGCATTCATGCAAATAATTTTTTTATTAATCGTTTTACCATAAAAACGAAAAGCTTGAACCACGAAGACAACATGATCTATGTACGAAAAAATTATTTTAATCAGATCAACTGAATGACAAATAATATTTCCTACCAAATACTTTAATTAGGCAAAATTAGGAGCGTTAAGAAACAAAGTTATTTGGAACCTGAAGATTGTCAAGGAACGGTTAACCTAGTGTCCATTTACAGCTCATACGGAACAATGAAATTTATGGTTATGTGGCGATGCAAAGCAATACTATTCTGATGTTATGCTGTGTAGTAGTAGAATTAGAATCAGTGTTTGCAGTACTAGTAATAATATTTAGTAGTAGTAACGGTAGTATTAGTAATAGTTAATAGTAGTCGTTGTATTAATATTAGTTAGTAGTAGCAAGTAGTAGTAGTATTAAGTAGTATTAGTTGGTAGTAAGAGTAGTAGACAGTAGTAGTAGTAGCATTGACTGAATCACGGTACCAAATATATTTATATCCTGAATACTGAATGGATTTTTCTGATAGTATGTTAAGACATCTATTAGGGTGGCAAGAAATGCTTAAGTTTAAAGAAAATATCAAGCGTATCTCGACAAATAATTGAATAGATAGATCATTTAATATATTTTTCTAAGTATCAGTATTTGAAATACACCATAGGCTAAAAGCAATAAAAACTTAAAACCTGACGATTGGTGGGTCCTAGCCAGTCGTACCAGTAAGGTTAACACGTAACGAGTTAGTATTAAAAATACAATTAAAGAACGCATGACGAATAATTACGTTGAGTTGCTGCATTACGCTGGTAACTACCATCATCTACCATGTTAGAATGCACTGGCTACCGTAAAAGTGTGAAAGAGGTCTACTAACGGTGGTACTTTCTTAATAACGGAGCAAAGTTTGCCATCTTAAATTTTCACTCTTCCTCTAGTGGTCTAGTGTAAAGGCCTAGATTTTTAGTCATAGGTACAGCGTTGGAAAAAAACCTTGGTTAATGCACGCAAAAAGATAACGAAGGGTATGCAGTAAAATTCTTTTTACTCGATTTTTGTACGAACACTTATACAAGCCGTTGGTATTCATTGAATCAGCACCTAAATCACGTGGGATCTTAACCGGTCATCAATTAAAAAACTAAGAATAAGTGATCCCCCACATTTTTACAGAGTTCAAATAATCAAAAGTCTCATTTTGGCTGTTTGCGCAAGACTGGTAGTTATTTAGTAACAGAAAACAAATGATACGAGAATATCGAACAATAATTCAGAGATTAAATAAACAGATGTCTGTCCATACGCCTGGAAAAGCCAGGTCTATTTAAATAACCATAATATTACTCGCATGATGGTAAGTATGGAAAATCGTGATTTTCGTATAGGCAAAGTTTAAGAAAGCGCTGCTATTACGAATGGCTGCCGCTCGCCAATCGGCAGTTCGTAAATTTCTATATTTGCAGGTATAAAATCACAAACCAGGTAAACTTTTGCGTCCCATTTATGATAGAAAAGTTTTAAAATCGTCACAAAAAATCCTGAATACAAGCGATTCTCACTTAGACAACATTTGAAATATTGTTCCTTCGGATAACAAGATGCCTACAAATTATTACTCCCGTAACGCAGATATTAGATATTTCATACAAAATCAATAATCGCATGCTATACTACAAGAAACTACAAAATTTAACGCTCACAGATAGAATTATGGAGCCCTTAAGAAAATTAAAATTCGCACACACATAATATACATAATTCAATCTCAAAAAGCATGCATTCGTTCTATAAACAAAGTTTGCGAGCTTGATATAAAATCCAATCCCATTGTATTTAGCAAGCGTACCGTCAGATACACATATTGTCAGTCTCAGGAAATGTCTAAGACAGCAGCTAAGTATCAAGAAATTTTAATAAATTAACGAAGAGGTACGCTTTATGCGAGAAAACTCCTTCTTTGTACAAAGTTAATAAACGTTGGTGGGAATGATATACGGCTTCTTGATGTTCTGTAGAAGAGCCGGTATGAAAAGAAGCAGGTCAACTGAATACTTTAGCAGAAGAAATAGCAACTACTAAAGCTAATACAAATGAGACGGTTAACGTGAACGCTGAGGGAATCCGCACAAAGGATCCGCCTATCCCTGGCGAAAACAATATTACACATGTTTTAATGTTGATTCTGACATTAATTAACAGAATATATTTCGAAAAATATCATATTACCATATTTATGTATATACATAGTACTGAACTGCGCAAAATAGCCTGTTTCCAACAAAAAGAGTTATAATACAAGTGTTTATAAGGTGCTGTGCGCCTAGTAACAAATATAACCATAATGATAAAGCAGTCAGCGAGGACGAAAGAAATAAACTCACGTGCACATTCGTTTCGTGTTTACAGGCGACTCATCAGTAGGAGCCGATACTACGCCAAATACTCACTATACATTTTCGGAAACCATATTGTTGGTATCACATACGGACACAACAGCCATAGTGTTGGTACACTTAACAGGCTTGGTATATATATTAAATATATATTGAGTTAGATTTAAAGTCACATTTTATAAAAAGTTAGCTTCACTACCGCAGGTTTACACATTCGTATAGGATGACTGTATTTCTACATTACCATTATGGTTCATGCTAAAGTCGCCTGCGTGACAAGCAACACACCGAACGTCAGGCCGGACACGTATATGGTCATGAGCCATATAAATGAAAAATATTAACTGCGTTAAAGATTTTAAAGCATAAGATAATGACCAATGAAGTGTTTAACTCAACGAAATCATGCTAAAAATACATACCTTTCTTGATGGTTGTTGTTTGCTGATTGTCTCCGGTGGATAGACGTTAGCCAAATCAAACATAAGCCCAGGCATCCATCCCGCGGCACTAACTGATGTAGATCCTTGAAAGCAGTTTGTTAATGCACAATGTGATGTTCTAGAGGACAAACGTGGATAAAAAGCACATAAACTTACGTAACTTGCAGCTTAAATCTATGCATCCACGATTTGCATAAATAAAAAATATTCCGATAGAAACATTAACATTTAAGAATATGTAAATAATAGATATAGGCTCAATATAATTAACCCCCTAACGCCAAATTTTAAAACTGAACGTTGGTGAACATAGTGCGGTATTAAATTCGTACTATCCAAACTTAAGATACTTTGACAGGATTCCCATCGCTCCCTTCAATACAGTAGCTACAGAGCGAAAATCTGAACGTACATATAATGGTAGTTTAATATATAACTCAGAAAATATGAATGACGAGGTAAATATAAGAATCGCGAAAGTTGGAGTATCATTCAGAAACCTATGCCAATTTTCGCCAAATGCGAGTACCGCACTCTGTCTTAAATGTAATTTGTACAATGCATATGAACGGGTATTCCTGGTATACACTAGAGAAACTTGGTCGATCTAAGAAGCTCTTAGGTATTTGATTACCTATGGTGATCTTGTCGCAAATTTCTTGTAGAATAATCTACTTAATTATGTTGAGTTAAGCGTGGTGGTTTGTAGAGTTTAATAAGCAACACAGTGAATACCACAAAGAAGCATGTTTGCTAACGCTCCATCAGGAGGCCCGTTATAAAAAGTACACATTTCTCAAAATACAAATTATGATAAATGTGGAAACCTCGTTCGATAAAGATTTATTCACATTTATTTTAGACTTACTTACGCTAAGGATAAGACTAAGTAAAAGATCTCCAATAACTAACTACCTACAGGCACATATATGTGCGTACACAAGACCATTTTCGTAAATATGTACATAGCGTAACCAATAAGCATTGTCGTTTCACTTGTATTAATACAAAAATCCTGGTTTACGTAACCTAAATTATACGGTATTACTATAAAATTGTTGTCAAAGTTAAAATGAAATTGCGATGCAACCATACCCTTTTGTTGACGAGTGTTAATTACACACAAAGAGAGATAGAAAAAGCGAAGTATCGTATAAAGCCATCTCCACGCTCACCACCGATTCAAGGCACAAAGTTCAGCTCATCTAAGTCTCCTATGATCAGACGACATACCAAAAATTCGTTAAATCATGTATGCGAGATTGAATTAAACACCAATCCAATTGTATTTTTACCAGTCGTCGAACAACATAGCTAAACTACCGTCAGTACGAAACGCGTCAGTGCGTTGCGGCTGGCGGTAGTTCTGTTATGTTGTTCGACGACTGGTTAAATACAATGGGATTGGTGTTTACTTCAAGCTCGCAAACTTGATTTAAAGAATTGTTACCACCACCCGCGCAATCAATTATTGTTAAATTGTATTGGAAGGTCGAAACGCGCCAGTGCGTTGCGGCTGGCGGTAGTTTTTGTATGTTGTTCGACGACTGGTTAAATACAATGGGATTGGTGTTTACTTCAAGCTCGCAAACTTGATTTAAAGAATTTTTACCACCACCGGCGCAATCAATTATTGTTAAATTGCAATGTCTATATATTTATATGTGGCGAAAGCTGCAAACAGTTAATGTTCGTGAGTGCACAGAAATTGTGCAGCCGACATTTCCAGTCAAGTTCAATGTATGTGAGACTTATAGAGGTGAGAGCCGCATATCTAAATTTTATTTCCATACATATTCAATGCGGTTTGATCATCGATAGTCAGTTTGCCGCCGTACTCTGATGATGATCATGGAATGTCGAAACGTATCAGTGTGTTGCGGCTGGCGATAGTTTTGTTATGTTGTTCGACGACTGGTTAAATAAAATGGGATTGGTATTTACTTCAAGCTCGTTAACTTTATTTAAAGGACAGTACTATGGCAGACATAATCATTAGGACACCGAACCAGAAGGAATAATAGAACCCCTCGACACATCACGAGTGTATGAGATACCTTGGAAAAATATCAAACGCAGGTATGTAGACGAAAGCATGCGCCCGACAAAGATATGTAGAGGAGAACATCGTACGGCATGAAAAATAGGCAAATTCAAAGATTAGATCTAGCCAGGCACTCAATGGAGACGGGCCATCAGACAGACCTGGAAGATTGAAAAAGTATCGCGTTATGTAATCATAATAGATTAACCAGATTAATTGGAAAATCAATTCAAACAAAATCTGGAAGTGACGTCAAGATTGACATCTGCAGAAAATCATTAGGCCTAACCTTTATTGGAGCATTTTAAAGTGGCCAAGAAAGTGGGTCCCATGAATTAAAGTTAGAAATCTCTCGCTCTCCATGGGGAATCTTAATTCATAGTCGCTGTATATAATTTAGGTCAGCGAACGAGCTTATTATTTATGACTTTTACCTTACCACTGAATGAAAAATAGTATTCAGTTTATAGTTTTATTGATCCTCAGCCCATTTCTTCCAAAAAACCGACTTCACTCAGTAAGTGATTAGGAATCCGAGAATTGAGTATTATGCGCGTTTCCAGTTTCATCGTAATTAAATTTCAAAGGACTGAGGTTAACTACTATATTATTTGTCACTCGTGTGTGACAGACAGTTAAGGACCTCACATGGTTGCTTATACATTTAATTATATATGCATAAATATATTAGGTTTGTTAGAAATATATAAATTGATAGTTATGTATTTATCTAACGTTTTTATTGTCTGATATTGCTAATCGTAGACGCCAAGTGTGGAGATAAAATCACATTGCTGCTTATATAATTGCATTTTATTATAACCATCATGCGCAGCAATACAAAAGCAATTAGTAACCAATTTTTCACTGCCTTATAACCATACGAATAATAAGAAACAAACATTTAATTTAATAATTACAAAATTAATAAGTTAGAAACACAAATTATTCGAGAGCAAACTGAGCGGAAGAACCAAGTTAATATACGTATATTTATATAGATAACACACAGAATTGAGGAAAACTAAACTTCGGCACAACAACATTATGGCAGTCAGCTTTAAGGCAAGGTAAAATCAGCAATACAGCTTCCTTCCGTTTTTCACGAAATCACGTCATAAATACACCCAAATCTCTTAGCTGATTATGCGCAGGGTTTCTAACCGATAAATATGATATGCACGTGGATTCGATCTTGGCAGATGAGTGGGTCCTCTACTACCCAATTTGAATATAGTTGTTTCCATCATTTAAAAATCTGCCCACCTTGTTCCTTAGGCCAATCTGATGCTGGGTGGGATGAAATCTTGAATTGAAGGAATATGCAAATCATTACCCAATCATCGTAGTTAATGTAGCCTTATTTATATTTCTAACGAGGAACATTTGTTGCCCGATCAAAAAATACGTCTGCGTTGTTGGTAACCAACATGTGAAATGCATCTCAAACAACGATGAACGAATACTAGTAAGAGGCCAAGTCTCACTAGTGTATAATAAAACTGCGCATACAGATGCACAGTAAACTCGACCATTAAGGCATAGTGAAATACTGGCGCTTCTCCATAAATGGAGAAGGTTAAAGAAAGCTACTCTAGCTTACGCGATTCTCAAACTCACCTCGTCAGAAATACTTACTGCGTTATTAATAGAGCTGCTAAGTTATGTAAGCCTGTCAACTACGTCCATATCTTCACAGGAGTGAGTGGAAGGCGATCCTACAAACCTATCTTATATGTAGAAGGTGCGAATTTCGTATCGAAATACGGAACAACGTATACTAATCAATTCAAGATGGCCTGAGCAGAAACTCGATTGTCGAATAATAGTACGATATCGACTGTATTGTCAAAATCGACTAAATTGCCTCCCGGGATGTCTCCAAAATTGTCATTCTGATTGTATGAAGGTGCTGCTCATAATAGCATCTATTACAAAATTTAATAAAAAGGGGGAGTCAACAGCCTTGACGAACACCACTGCTGGCAGTAAAGATGCGTGTTAATTCGTTGTATACCTTAACCCAAAGTGTGTAGAGACCGCGTATAATATTTGCATATTGGTGGGCACACTTTTTGACAGAATATCAAATAGAAAATTGCGATCCACCGAGAAAAATGCATCCCTGTAGTAAAAAAAGACGGTTAATCTGGGACGGAGATATACACTTCGCTGTTCAAGAACCTGCCTTAAGTTGAAAGTGGTATCTACTCGAACACTAACTTACCGGAATCAGACTTAGTCTTCTAAAGTATGTGATTCACGCGAAGATCTAAGACAGCGTAAGTTAATCAAAGCAAATAATCTAGATACAACCGGAGTCACGCAAACTTATACCACGAAATTTATCACACACAATAGAATTTCACTTTTTGATTTGAATGATGATCCCCTCATATAGTACTAAAAGGGTTGGTCAACACTCCGGAAATTATATCGTTATCGTCCTTAAGCTCAGACGCAAATCATCGGGGCCAGAAGCTTTGCATCTCGTAATTATGTTCTTTGAGATAAATATTTCAAACTGTTGAAATGAGCATGTTTTCGGAAATCGAGACCGACACAGGTCTTTACGAAAATTAATCACTGAAATGTTTAGTCCATCTATCAAGACGACATATTATCGGTTATTATATACTTGTTATTTTCGGTTATTGTTTCGGTAACTTTCAATTTTCTTGGACCAGTTGCGCATATAAAATCGAAGAAACATTGACTGTCACATAATGCAAATGCTTCTTCCATCTCTTCAGCCTTTCCGATCAAAAAAAATTCGAGATCAACATTTAGACTGCGCTGTTAATGTCTTACAACTCCGCAATTATAATTACAATCCGAACCAGCTTGAGGTTTAGGCGCTTAGTTTTGAAAATATACATAGATTTTGCAGAGAATCAATGATTATTTCTACGCGAGCCTACAATTTTATATAAGTAGTACCTGCAATGTGCATAGCGGAACATATCTTAGTCCAAAGTAAATTAATATTTTCGTCATCAATACCAGTTATCTTCGACTTAAGTATATCTTCATATTTTTGCCGGGAGGACATTATTCGAGTTGTCTTACATATATTTTGCCAGAAAATGTTATTGCAGATCTGAGTCAGCATAAGTGCTCTAAAATGAAATACAATTCTGGATACAACCAAACCATCTATAACCAATTGTTACATGTTATATTTGAACCCACCGTAGTCCGGGAACTGGAGGGCACCCTGCGTTGTAACATCTTATACTACGTCTGAAGATTGTGCTGCATAAGTATAATCAATATTCTGGCAGCTATTCAACAGTCACTCACTATTATCTTTGCATATCGAGCTTAAAGTGTATCTTCCATTTAAATGAAATTCTGCGTTGCTAAATCACACAGCTTGAATATTCATGTCAAACATAACAAAAACTATATCTGAACTACTTGCTCCACTTAGTAAAAGAGCTTAGGTTTGTGCTGATTTTAGTAGATATATTTAATCCAGCCGTACAAAGTTGCAATTAACAGGGATCTATTCGGTCAAGCAAGCTTCAGCTAGTGGGTCAAGGACTATTTCCCTATTTACTGGCTTGAGAGAACCCAAAGGCACTAGAGGTTCGAAGGCAATAACGCGTAAATAAGGATGATGCACCCAGTTCTGTAATGCTCGTAGTATCCTGTATTCTGGTTTTGAATAAGCAATATAGATCAATTTCTAGTCCATCCAACGTACATGAAAAAGCATCTTGTTGTCCAGTTTGTCTAAAAATATGCGCAAATGAAATGTGCCGACGTTAAAACCTAATCGTGGTATTTTATTTTAACTATTTTCGATATTTAGCAATCCAATATTGGACTCAGTGCTATGATCAACACGCCCCCATATTCATAGCAGCTACAAATGAGATAATGTTAGATTGAGAAGCGGAAAGAGAAGAAAAAGAGACCAAATCTAATATGAAAGTGCCTGCAGTAGCTTGATGTTGCATATCCAACATGCGCGACTCAACAGATAAGGCCACTGTTTTTATATTGCGCAACGACCGATACTGTATGTATTCATTATAATTCGTATTCTTTATGGCTATATGTGGGCTATAAAAAAACGTATTCGGAATTTTCTTCCTCTTAGTTTCATCAGTTGAAACCTGTCCTTTGCATCTAACACGCTTGCTCTCATTCCGCCCATACCTTACTTTACTGCGGCTGGCTCCTTTTAGAGGATAAGCCGGCTCCATTGATATCCCGGATTAAACCTCTCCATGCCGGGCGGTTGGCAGCCATTTCGGAACATAAAGAGGGCCAATGACGCTCCCAGTGACGCGGACCATAAACATTGCGTAAACCTAGGAGTTCCAGGTCCGATTTGATTGTTGCAAGCCAT